>JANRGW010041316.1:10918-22271 GCA_024733675.1 Psilopsiagon aymara | reverse complement strand
GCCCCGGCCGCCTCCCGGCCCCACGGGCAGGAGCACCGGGGCTGCGCAGCAGAGCCCGGCCCTGGTCCCCAGCCCAGCCTGGGGGTCCCAGCCCTGCCCCACTGCCCCGCGCACCCAGCAGGGTCCCCTCCCTGTGCCCCAGCCCCGCTGACACACTCCGGGCCCCCCACTCCGACGGCCCTCACCTGATTTGGGGTAGGTGGCGATGACCACGTCGGTGGGGCGGAACGGGAAGGTGACGGCGAAGCTGAGAGACTCCTGCGTGTGAAGGTGCCCCGGCAGGGAGATGCCGGAGAAGGTCTCGGTCACATCCAAGCGCTCCATGTCCCGGCCACTGCCAGGTTCGCGGCAGGAACCAGCCTTAAATAGCTGCAAAAGAGGAAGCTGTCCCGGCGGGCGGGAGGCACATTCCTGCCGGGGGGCCGCGGATCCGGCCACGCTGGGGCCATCGCCGGGAGAGCGCTGCCGACGGGATGGCCTCGGGACTGGTTCACCCCCGGGATGGGATGGGGTCCCACACGGCCGGACCCACCACTGCAGTCAGAGGGGCAGGGGAGACCGGGGCCCTCACTCACCTGGAGGAGGGAAGAGTAACGGGAACCTCAGGAGTCAGAGCATCCCACCGTGCCAGCCCCGCACTGTGCCCCGAATCGCGCTCCCTATGGCTGGCGCTGTGCTGGAGGGAGGGATTCCCATCCCAGCACACTCTGGGACAAGGAGCAGAGCTGTTTCCATGTGGCTTCACGCCATTCCCAGGAGCCCTGCGGTGCCTCTTGCCACACATGACACAGGAGCATCAGTGTCCCCACAACGGAGCCCCCACCATGGGCGCTGCGCTGTGGGTTCCAGGGATGCCTCAGTATTCTCCCCAGGATGCTGCGGCGGGCCCATGGGATGGGAGGAGCCCGGCATGCATCTGGCACCATTGGCACCCCCAGGGCAGGGCCATGCTGCTGCCCCCCAGCCCCTCCATGGTGGGGAGGTGTCAGCACTTTGCTGAGGGGTGCGCAGGCACTTGGCCGCTCCCCGGCACAACGTCGGGGGGTGGCTCTGGGGTGGCCGGAGCCCATCCCAGCCTTGCCGCCAGCACGCAAGCGGAAAACATATTTCACAGCCGTAACAGGCAGCATCCGCTCGAGCGTCCCAGGGACAGGGTGAGTGGGGGACAGGGATGCTGGGGCTTGCCCATCAGTAGTCAGGGTGCTGGTGACGCCCGCAGTTGGCTGGGATGCTGTTGAGTACCAGCACTGGGCTGGGGGTGCCAGCGCTGGGGAGGCCAAGGCAGGGATGAGAGCAGTGCTTTCGCAGCTGGAAGAATCTGGGCTGCATTAGAGGAGTCGGGAGCATTCCCACAGCTATGCCACCTGGGAGGGCTGTGGCAGCCACTATCACAGCACCCCGGTGCCCACTGCCAGGGCTGGGAGCAGGGTACGGCTGCGGCTCCTGGTTACTCATTGACGGCGGGAGGGGATGGGCAGTGCATGCAGCAGCGGTGGCAGGTCACCACGGCTCGTCCCCAGCTGCACCAAGCAGGCGAGGATGCCGGGCAGGAGTGTGGTGGTGCTGGTGCTGGCGCTGAGCCTGCTCCTGCCCAGCACTGGGCAGCAACACCGGGAGGAGGCCGAGCGGATCATGACGACCACACCAGTCATCGATGGGTGAGCAAGGGCTGCCCAGCCCCGCACCGTGCCTGCCCCGTCAGGAAGCCCCAGCCAGAAAACCCACCGGGAATGGCCCTGGGGGTATCCCAGTGCCGGGCTCCTCGGGGTGAGGGGACTGCTCTCCCGGGGGATCCCCATGCCTGGCGCCCCAGGACCATGATGCTGAGGGGATCCCCAGGAGGTGCAGCCCGGTGGGAGCAGGGGGAGCGCTGGGTAGCCAGGGGCTCTCCCAGGGGAGTCCCCACTCAGATCCCACAGGGTCGTGTCCTCAGCGAGGTCGCTGGTGTCTTGGCAGGGCCATCAAGAGGCTCCCATCCTTCACAGGGTTCCCCCACGGCACCAGCACCGGGTAGAGAGTGCAGGACAGGGGGAGCCGGAGGATGTGGGGATGGTGATGCATGAGGGGAGAAGTGGGAGGCGGCGGCCCCAGCACTTCCCCAGAGACACTGCTGGGAGCAGGACACCGCGCGGCAGTGACGTCCTGCGGTGGTGACATTCCCACAGTGGTGACAGTGATTTCCTGCCGGCAGGATCGCGGCTGGCTCTCCAGGCGCGAGTGGGGTTGGAGGGATGCATAAAGGGTCCCTGGCCTCCCTCCAGCTCCCTGCCAGCCAAAGTGGGGTCCTGTTCCTGGCTCTGCTTTTGGCAGAGGGAACAGATGGGTGGGGAGGTGGATGGATGGATGTATGGATGGATGGATGGATGGATGGATGGATAGATGGGTGGATGGATGGATGGATGGATGGATGGATGGATGGATGGATGGATGGGTGGGTGGGTGGATGGATGGATGGATGGATGGATGGATGGATGGATGGATGGATGGATGGATGGATGGATGGATGAGTGGGTGGGTGGGTGGATGGATGGATAGATGGATGGATGAAAAGATGGAATGATTGAATTAGGGAATGATGGAATGGTGAATAAGGAATGGATGGAGGCATGCATGGATGGATGGGTGGATGCATGGATAGATGCATGGATGGACAGACAGCCAGACAGCCCCTCACTCCCCTTTCCCCTTCCCAGGCACAACGACCTGCCCTGGCAGCTCCTCAAGAGGTTCAACAACCAGCTTGGGCTGCCAGAGGCCAACCTCCTGCTGCTGAACGGCACCCACACCAACATCCCCAAGCTGCGCAGCGGGCACGTGGGAGGGCAGGTGGGATGGCGAGGGGACCGGGGACACCGGGGTGGCACTGGGGACACCGTGGGGTGGCAGAGCTCCGGGTCCGGGCTCCCAGTGCTCACTGCATGCTGTTGGGGGTAGTTCTGGTCGGCGTACGTGCCCTGCGACACACAGAACAAGGACGCGGTGAAGCGCACGCTGGAGCAGATCGATGTGGTGCACCGCATGTGCGAGCGCTACCCCGACACCTTCGCCTGCGTCGGCGACAGCAGCGGTGAGCGGGCACAGGGCTGGAATGGGGGTGCCCTGAAGGAACCCCCCAGGTGATGTCCCCCCCTGTCCCGCAGGCATCCGCCAGGCCTTCCAGAGCAACAAGGTGGCCAGCCTCATTGGGGTAGAGGGCGGACACTCCATCGACAGCAGCCTGGGAGTCCTGCGCACCTTCTACCGCCTGGGCGTCCGCTACATGACCCTCACCCACAGCTGCAACACCCCCTGGTAGCAGCCCCCAGGGGGGAACAGGGCCAATGTGGGAGCACAGCTCATGGCTGAGCAGGGGCGCGTGCCCCAGGGTCTGCTCTGATGCTGTGCCCGCTCCGCAGGGCTGACAACTGGCTGGTGGACACTGGGGATGAGCCGGCCCTGCACCACGGCCTGTCGTCCTTTGGGAAGGTGAGTGGGGATGGCATGGGCGGCAGAGCCTGAGAGCAGCGGCATGGTGCCATGGCGGTGGTACCCACCCGTCCCATGCTGTGGCGCTGAGCGAAGCAGCAGTGCCCTGGGTGCACAGTGACCCTCACGCATCCCTGCAGACGGTGCTGGAGGAGATGAACCGCCTGGGCATGATCGTGGACCTGGCTCACGTCTCAGTGGAGACGATGAAGGTTGTGCTGAGCACCTCCAAAGCCCCCGTCATCTTCAGCCACTCATCCGCATACAGCCTTTGCCATCACCGCCGCAATGTGCCCGATGAGGTGCTGAGGATGGTGGTGAGCGCTGGGGCACGGCCATGGGCAGGGGTGGGGACAGCATGGGGGAAGCTGTGCTCAGGACCTCCTCTCCCCCAGGCCTCCACAGGCAGCCTGGTGATGGTCAACTTCTACAGCGAGTACGTGGCATGCGGGGACACGGCCACTGTGGCCGATGTCGCAGGTGAGGCGGGTGCCTGGGTTGGGGGTGTCAGTGTCGCCCCTCTCCCTGCTCACTCTGTCCCCTCGGCACCCGCAGACCACATGGACTACGTGAAGAAGGTGGCTGGCGCCCAATCCGTTGGCTTCGGCGGCGACTACGACGGGGTCTCAAGGTAAAGCAGGTGATGGGTGCAGGACATGCCATGGGGGGGTCTCCCCGTGCCCCACTTTGGGGTGTGTGAGGCAGCTGCCCCAGCACAGCTGTGGGTGGTGCAGGCTCCCCACCGGCTTGGAGGATGTGTCCACGTACCCTGCGCTGGTGGCTGAGCTGCTGGCGAGGAACTGGACGGAGGACGAGCTGAAGGCGGCCCTGGCCGAGAACCTGCTCCGTGTGTTCGAGAAGGTGGAGGAGGTGAGCAGGGCACAGGGATGTATGGGACATGGGGACACGTAGAGTAAGGGGACACAGAGAGCAGCAGACAGGTAGGACCGAGGATGTACAGCACCCTGGGCTGCATGGTGACACAGGGGGCAGCGGATGAAGAGGAGCACAGCAACATTCGGGGCTTAGGATGTGCAAGGTGTCAGGGGCTGTGTGGAGCAGAGGGACTGCCCCTCGCTGCGGGAGCCCACCCTGTCCCCATCGCAGGTGAAGGCAACCCTGCAGAGCACGGCTGCCCACGAGACACCCATCGCCTTCGAGGAGCTGGAGGGGACGTGCAGGACCCGCTATGGCTACACCAGCAGTGCAGGCACAGCCCGGCTCCCGCTGGCAGCCCTGGTGCTGGTGCCGGCACTGCTCCACACTCTGCTCTCCTAGCACTGGCTCCCACTGCATCTCCAGCACCCTGCCCAGCAGAACGCCGGTGCCTGCACAGTGGCTGCCAGCCTGGACACATCCTGTGCCCCTTCCCTCCTGTGCCAGCACCACACGTGAAATAAAGACATGTTTCAAGCACTGCTGGCAGTGTGTGCCTGTGCCAGGACCCGACAGGAACCACCAGCCCCATAGCCCTGCTGTGCTGGCTCCAGGCTGGAGGTGGTGAGCCACCCCAGCACATCACCGACCACCCCAGCACATCACCGACCACCCCAGTGTGCCACCAGCCCCCTTGGCTGCATGGCCCAGCCCCACGGGCAACACACTGAGAAGCTGTAACCACACCGGGAGTGACACATTGCTGCGACACATGGTCAGGGTGGTTGTAGGGCTGCCTCCGCAGGACACTTACATTCATCATTAGCTAATTAATTGGCTACTCAATTAGCTTCTTAGCAATTTCCTGTCACATTTGGGAACAGCCTGTCTGTGGTGCAGAGGCGGCTCTGGGCACTGGCAAAACAGGCAGGGGAAGGAGAGCCATCTTCCTGTGGCATTCGCAGATTGGCTGCGGCACAGAGCCCCGTCTGCCAGCCTGGCACTGGGATGGGATGTGCCTGGGACAGCCACCGCAGCGGGACACGGCCATCAGCATGGGCGTGAAGCTGCAGTCAGTGGGTGCTGGGGCATTACCAGGGTGTAAGGCACGGGGATCCTGCAGCGGCGATACGAGGTGAGGATCTGCCCCTCGTGGAGCCCGGCCTTCAACCAAGACTGGGAAAGGCATGGAGAATGGCACAGGGCACCGCTGGGGATAAGGAGCTCAGCTCCAGCAGCAGCTCTGGCCTCCCAAGATGGTGATGGTGGCACTGGGGCTGCGGTATCTCCTGCTCACCACAATTCCCCCCCAGTTCAGGAAACTGGTGTTGGTCAGCACAGGACCCAGCAGTGGGGAGCTATGGCTCTGTGGTGACTGATTCCCCTTCCCTGGGGAAGAGGAGGAAGGAAGCTGCAAGAGCAGGACTGGAGCCCTCCTCCTCCTCCTCACCCCAGCTCCACAGCAGCTCCTTGGCCTCTATCCCAGGCATGGGACAGCTCAAAGCCATCACGCTGTGCCACAGGCAGAGGGGACCACGGATGTGCTGTTTGCATCTGAACACCCAGGCACAGCAGGATGGATGGTCAGGGTTTGTTTATTTGAAATAGCAGAAGGGAATCAACAGGGGTTTGGAGAAGGCAGCAATGAGACAAGCTTAAAAAAACAAAACCAATAAAACACACATATGAAAGCAGAAAGAAACATCACCCTGACAGAGGCAGCTCCCCAGGGCAGCGGCTCCCTGGGCCCACGGGTGTCCCCTGTGCAGGGGGACGCCTCAGCTTGCTGCCCCGCTCACTGGGAGGTGACACAAGATCCAGTGCTTCACCATGCACAAGGGACTTGGAGCCCAAAGCCACCTCCAGGGTCACCCCCCTCATGCCACCACAGCACAGGGTGGGGAGGAAAGGTTCGTCAGTACGAGACCCACGCTGCGAAGGCCATTGAACTCAGAGGAAGGAAAAGAGTGAGAAGCATTTGTGTTGGTGTGCTGGGACACAGCCCCTGTCTGCACCCAGTCCTGTGCCACATCTGTACACACAGCCCAGGTGCCTGGGAATGTCAGCGGCGCCGGGAGCTGCTCCCCTCGCTTCCCTCCCAGCACACCTTATAATCCCCTTTAGAAGTGATGATCCCCACTGCAGTGGGACCAGCTGCCTGCCCCACACCACACAGGACCCAGCCACAGCCTCCATTTACAGCCCGCAGCAAGTTAAAAGTTCCTCCTCCCAAGAGCCAAAGGAAACTGCATTTCCTTCCTGGCATCAACACAGCACCTCACGGTGCCTGAGAGTCACAGAGAAGGGACACAGAACACTTCAGTGCAGGAAGAAGGCTCTGAGGGAGGAACAGCCACATTTGCCGTGAGATGGAGGAGAGGGGCCAGGGGAGGCAGCCCCCTCTCACCCAGCTCAGTACTGTGTTCTACAGGCAGCAGCAGCAGCAAGGAGGGGACAGCAGAGGAGGAATGGCAGCAGACACCCAGGGGACGAGCAGCAGCCAGTGCAGGCAGATGCGCTCTGGGGACGGTTTAGCATGTACCGTCACACCCATCCGGCTGGAGAACATGTGGGAACAGGGCTGCGGCCACCAGAGCCGTGAGCACGGGGCTGGGAGCTGCTGCAATCCACTCCCAACTGCTGAGCATGGAGCAGGGATTGCTCCACATGGCAGGCCAGGGCCTGGATAACCATTTCCAGACCAGGGCGGGTGGAGATGGGGGAGCTGCGGATTCACACACACACATACTTGTGCAGGGCAGGATGAGCATTTCAAAGGTCACTTGGTGGTACAGAGCTCCAGGGAGGATTGGCCTGGGAAGACAAGGAGCTAGCGATTGGCAAGGTGAAGCCTGCAACACCGGGCACGCAGCTATGGCTCGGGAAGGTTACTGTAAGGGAAGAGATGCCACAGAGAAACCTCCCTTTCCTGCAAGGCACTGACCTTCCCAGAAACCCCACTGCTGGGAAAAATACCCTTCCCAAACCACTGCGAGGGGAAGGCAGCGCTGTGGGATCCCCCTGCTCCTTGTAAACAGCTCCACGCTGCAGGCCCCAAGGAGAACACAAGTGTGCTGCACACACACAGAGGTGAGTTAGGCGAGCAGCACCCCAGAACACACTGTGACCTGCCTCCAGAAGGATTCTTTTAGTGTAAAATCATGAGCGTGACACTGCACCATGAGACACCGCCAGAAACCAGCAGCAGCCTCCAATGGAAAACACCCTGAAATCAGACCCAGTGAAGCATTCCTCCAGCCCGGAGAGGCTGCCTCTGCTCAGGAACCCCTGCCAAGATTGCTGCTGGTTCTGGGAAAAGCCATCACCACCACAGCCCCAAAGCAGAGTGCCCAGGCGCAGGCAGGGCTGGGGATGTGCTGCTGGAGCAGGGGATGGCGGCAGCTGTGGGGAAGGAGTCCCGGGCCCATCCGCCCCACACCGTCTCACCAGGGGCAGCAGTCCAGAAGGGCGACAGAAGACCTTAATTCCGCAAGGCAGCCAACCTGGAAGGAGAGCACAAGAGGGAAGGAACATGAGAGCAGTTGTGACAAAGGAAAACCCATCATCTGTGACTGCAGGGGACATTTCTGCCCAGAAACCTCCTGCTCTGCAGCAGAGGTGTGAGAAATCCTGCCCTGGATTAATTTGGAACATTTGGATCACACAGCCATGGCTGCCTGGCGTTAACCTGCACTGTGTCACCAATGCGGGCAAGGCCCTGAGGAGAAGGGGCTCCTGGTTTCTGTTCCGAGCACCTCGCTGCTGGCCCAGTGCCTCTCCCAGCTCCCGGGGGAGCACAGCCTCAGGGCTGTCCCCAGATGGACCCCGTGGGGACTGCGTGGGGAGAGGAAGCTCATCAGCATCTCCTGGGGCAGTTCCAGGGAGACAGCCTGTTCTGAAGCTGTTTGAAGGTCAGAGCCAAGCATTTCAGAGCAGCAGCAGCTGCCTGAGGGTGAGCACAGAGCAGGGGGAGACTGTTCTGCACCCCATGAGCAGGGCTTGCTGCTGAGTGCAAGACACCCTATTCAGGCACAAAAAGTGGCCCCATGGACCCATACAGCCACCCTGCCTTCCTGCACAGGGTATCATAGGGACTGCCCAAGCACCAGAGGGGGGGGCTCAGCATCCCCCCAGCATACCACGATGGGCTAAATCAAAATCATCCCCTTCCCACTGCTGAGTGGTCCCTGGGAGGACTCCAACTGCCTCGAACAAGGCAGAGACCCGGAAAGCACAAACCTCCGTGACAGTTGGTCTTCCTGGGAGCGCACCGAGCTCTCCCCGACCGCAGAAGCACCCTCGGGGAGCTGGCTGAGCTGGTCCATGATCTCCAGCCCGTTCTCTTCCGCAATCTGGACGATGAGGCTGTCTACCTGCTCCTGCGGCGTGGTCAGCGTGGTGGCTGAGCTCATGGAGTCCTCCATGACCTGTGACAGACACAGCTTGTCACCCTGACTCACAGGAAGAGCTGCCTGGCCCAACCTGGCTGCTTCTGCCAAAATCCTGATGCAGATCCTGCACTGCAACCAGTCCCCTCAGCCAGAATGGCCTGATGCCGACAGAGGGGCTATGACAGAGGGGTGCAAGGTCTATGTGAGAGAACCAGTGGTTTGTTAGCATAATTGGGGATGAGGCTTTGCAATATTAAGGCTTTACAATCAGAGCTTTAAAATCAATATTAAGACTTTGCAATATTAAGATTTTTCAATGCTGGGGCTAAGTTACTAAGGGAACAAGACAAAGGGTTTGAGATACCATAACCTAGAAAGTCACACTGTGTGGTTAAAGACAATATCACCTCTAGACAAAAGATACACTCTGTGGTTAAAAAGAATACTGTCTTTGTACAACCGATGAAACCAAGCCGGTGCAGGCCGGTTCTGTAGTTAAGCAGTAAGTTGGGGTACTGGATGTCTGCCAGAGAGTTACGACATCGAACCATAAAAAGAGATAAATAAATAAGAGGAAGGGGCATATGAAATTGAGTAAGGGGAGGTGTAACCAGAGGCAGGATATTTGGTGTGTAGATTATACGTGTCAGACAGGCTGTAAACCTTGGAGTACCCAACCAATGGCGAAATAAGGGAGGGAACTTGTGGACAGGATAGGAAATATAAATCATAGCTCTGATTTCACCATGTGTGCCTGCTTGCCAGGACATCCATTTTTCCACAAACGTTAGTAAAGAGCTGCTTCACTGCTGTGTCTTACCCTGAGCTCAAGTCTTTATCTAGAGATCATTTCTCACAGTGTGCCCCTACCACAGACCCTCTCTGAGCAATTGACACAGGGACAGCCACCTCCCTTGTCGTGCCACGTTTGCCTCTCTGCACAGCAACTCCTTCCCTGTCAGGCAGCAGAGATGGGTCTTTCCCCATGTCTCTCAGCTCAGGGGGGTTCCCACACCAGAGGCTGGAGTCCCCAAGGGGAACAGGGAGCTACTGTGGAAGCCCCAGTTACAACTGGGAGCCACAGTTCAGAGATGAGCCCACTCTCCCAAACGCCACAGCCCACAGCCCTCCCAGACCCTCCAGAGGCCACCAGCACTTACTGATGTGTGAACATCCAGATTCTGAACCTGCTGCTCGAATTTATCCATCACTGCAGACACTTTCTGCAGGTCCATGGAGCTCAGAGCTTTGTCCAAGGCCTTGGTCACCTGGGCCATATTTTTTGTCACCTGCAAAAGGAGATTGCTTTCATGGGTGCTCCCCAAAAGTGAAGTATGTTTCTGCTGAGAGCGAAAGCCATATCAGTGAGGGAGAAGACAGCATATGATGCTCACAGCAGCTCTGCAAGGCAGGACAGGCTTTGTGGCCTCACCAAACACACCAAGGTCCAGCCTGACTGTGGGTTTCTCTAGCCATGCACCACCACTGAAGACCCCAGGCAGTGCTCTGGGCAGGATGAGTCCCAGCCCACTACCGCTGTGTGGGCCATGAGGCAAGAGATTCCCAGGATGAGTCTCTCCCTCTGGGCAGCCAGGGGTTAGCGATCTAATTCAAAGCAGCACTGCTGTGAGGCCAGCTCAAACAAGCTCTTCAGAGGCTGAACTTAAGTGAGAGGCTCTGAGCCAAGCACAAAGCCTGGTGTGATTGGGACGGAGAGCTCTGAAGTGGTTTGAGGCAGGGAGAGGGGAAGAGCCAACACATGCTCATGTCTCAAGCCCACGCACACCCAGAGGCTCTTACCCCCTTCATGGTCACTGCTGTCTGGACCTTGGAGGCCACCGCATCCACCCGGGAGGACATGCGGAGCCAGTTGAGCCCTTCATTCTTCTTGCGGATGGCATTCTCAGCATAGACTCGGGCACACTCCACATTCTTTTGCTGAAGGGCCTGGGAAGGCAAAAGGGCAACCACATACACAGAGAATGCACCACAGGTTTACAAACAAGCACACCCTGCCTCTGCCTGACAGCTTCCCAGCAGGAAGCAGCTCTACCGCGGCCTCAAACACTGAGCACACCCTGGAACGGGAATGAAATCCCTCTTGGTGTTTGGGACACACAGCGTTCACCCAGCACATGTGAAAGCTGAGGGTGGGACTTGGAACACCTGGATGCTGAGATGGGACACACAGCGAGGCCGCGGGGGCACCTGCCCCGTCCCCAGCCCTGTGGTGGAATACGGCCGGAGGGCAGCAGCAGACCCAACCCACCTTTTTGACTTTGGCTTGCTCGGCCTTGGAGTCCTTCTCGGCTTTTTTGGCAAGCTTCTCCAGCTGTTTCGCTGTGAACTGCAGAGAAAGCACCCGCTTAGAGCCGGGGGTCCCGCACAGAGGCGGGGCCCCGGGGTGAGGTCAGGGAGCCGGGTACACGCCGTCCTCCCCGGGGACAGAAGCCACCCAGAACACCCGGTAAACCGGCGATGCCGACGTCCCTCTTCCGGGAAGGGAAGCGCCGGCAGCGGCCGTTCCAGAGGACAAACCCGGCTAAAGGGCTCCCTCTTCCCGCGGCCGCCGGCATCGGCGGGGCGGCCCCTGCCCCGGGCCCCCTCCCGAGGGCGGGTCT
>JANRGW010041315.1:32252-44331 GCA_024733675.1 Psilopsiagon aymara | reverse complement strand
ATGCTCCATCCCTGGCAGTGTTCAAGGCCGGGTTGGACAGAGCCTTGGGTGATATGGTTTAGTGTGAAGTGTCCCTGCCCATGGCAGGGAGGTTGGAACTGGATGACCTTAAGGTCCTTTCCAATCCTGACTATTTTATGATTCTATAATTATAAAAACAGTATTTATTTGCTGGGTCTCTGAGCATCCACAAAGAGCCCCCGTTGGACACAGGAGACTGGACCTTCTGTGTGGCACAGTATGACCATTCCCATGCACTTTTGTCCCTCTGTGCTCACCTTGAACACCTGGGCTTTCAACAGTCTCATCCCATAATAGAAGACTTTCAAAACGAAGTTTATATATCCAGAGCTTAGGAACCCAGTTTAAGAGAGGAAGGTTTGAAGATATGGTCCCTAAATCCCCAGGGATTTATTTATCCACTATCTCTGGGTTTCATGAAAACCAGGTTTGAGCAGCTCCAGGTGGCTACAGATACTGAAAGAGGTGGGAAACACAGCTATAGTTGCTTGGTATGCTCTGCGGTGGTAACAAGCATTTGCTACTGAGTCCATGAACCTCTCTCATAGAATCATAGAAACACAGAAACAACTAGGTTGGAAAAGACCTTTAGGAACATCAACTCCAACCATTACCCCAGGACTGCCAATTCCACCACTAAAGCCCAGCTGCTGCTTCACTGGGATAAAACCCTAACCATTTTCATATTTCATCCCTTAGCTCTTTTCGGTTGCTCAAAGCAATCCCCAAAGCCACCACATCTTGCACCTGAAAATAATCTTGATTCCAGACCCACCAAACATCCCTCACATCATCTGTTTGTACTCCTTTTGCACTTGTTTGCTGTCTCAACCCATCTTAACCAAAACTGTGGGAGGCCGCCATGGTTTTCCCTTCCTCATGCAGGAAGCCTTGGTCTCCGCAGCAGCACCTCTTGTGGCACTGTTCTCCTGCCTCTGGAGGAAGTGGAAGCCTACAGCCAAGCTGCTTTCCAGTATTGGAAAGGGGCCTGCAAGGATGCTGCAGAGAGACTCTGTGTCAGGGACTGCAGTGATAGGACAAGGGGTGATGGGTTCAAACTGAAACACAGGAAGTTTAAGTTAGATATAAGGAAGAAGTTCTTTACTGTAAGGGTGCTGAGGCACTGGAACAGGTTGGCCAAAGAAACACTCTATCACTGGGCAGTGTTCAAGGCCAGGTTGGACAGAGCCTTGGGTGACATGGTTTAGTGGGAGGTGTCCCTGCCCATGGGGGTTGGAACTGGATGATGTTAAGGTCCTTTCCAACCCTAATTATTCTGTGATTCTAAGCTCTCTCAACATTTTGGAAATCAAAGGGAACACATAGCAACATGGGGTCTGTTTGTATTTACTCTATAGTTACCAGAGCCTCCTTGGGCTTCTTTCTTATGCTCTCTCCCTCTTGTTCTCACTCTTTTCTCTCGAACGGTGGATGTGGACTCAGTAACACTGAACTGCTAGGTATGTTTCTTTAGTTCTGCCTCTATTAGGAGCTTCCGCCCGCCCTTCCAGCCCCAAGCATGGAGACCTGGCAGCGAGGAGATCAAACAAACACAGCTGCTCCCGTGTCATTCCTGCTGCCAGCCAGCTCGCTACTCACCCGCTTCCCGAGCCCACAGCGGCCAGGGCGCAGGTGGAAGCGGATGGCTTTGAGGTCGAGGTGTAAATACCCGTAATTAGACATGAATTACATCTAATACCCATGACAGGCTCTGGTGGGAAACAGGTGGGGCAGAGAGCTGAGAGATGCACACTGGAAAAAATTCTCCTTACTCGGCTTGATTTGAAGCCCATGGAAGCGCATGGAAAGAATCCTCTGGAGTTGTGATGGGCTTCGGACCAGGGCTCTGTGCAAAAGCAATGGGAAAGCAATAGGAAAAGCCGCATATACAGTATGGTTTGGCAATTTTAGCAGCCTTCCCCTTGGCGGGGGGAGGAAAATAAAATGAAAAGAAGAAAAAGAAGAACAACAAACCCCAAAACAACTGGAGGGCAGGGGGAAAGCAGAGGAATGGTAATTTACATCTTCATTTCAAAGACACTCATATGATCTCTTTTGACACACCTTGCAGACTGTAACAAAACAGAGTGGGGTGCCAGAAATAAACGTTACAGCTCTCCCATTTGGAGTCCTTCGCATTTTCCTGGAGAGTTATTTCAGCTATTTCTTACAATCTGACCTTTTAGCTGCTTGGAAGATTTACTGAGTGCCTCAAAAGCAGTCAGGTTTGCAGAACTGATGTGTAGCATTAGCTATAGGAGAGTGTTCCAGTGATGTGCAAATAGGTCAAGGAAAAAAGTGAACCAATAAGGTAACCAAAGAGGAATGTAAACTGAATGGAGCCTTTTATGCAAAGGTGAAGGGTTCAATTTTTTCCAGAATTATGAAATATTGAAAAGCTTATGTCAAAGCCCCTGTGCTCAAAACCTTTTGATAAGCAGAGATGTTTTTAAAGCTACCCAGGCTTCAGTGCATTTGTCCTTGCACCTCTATAAATGTTGGTCTTGGAAACTCACCTGTAAGCCCAAATACACGGCTGGAAAACTTAACTTTACAATAACACACAAAATCTATGGTAAATCTTGAATTCATGGTTGTGTGATACAGTTTTAGCCCTGCCAATGCTATCAGTTCTACCTGGATTTGGTGGGTTTTTCTCTCTAGCAGGCAAATCTGCTTTGTGCTGGCTTGTCCCTAATCTCCTGTACATCCTTCTAAGTTTATCCACACTCCTCCTTCTGGCACATGTGGGGGTAGATCCTCAGCTGATGTAAATTTACTTACTAAACCTCCTTAATGGTTACTGAGCAGCAGCCACAAAGACCCTGCAATCACAGGTTTGCCTCAGCAATGTTCAATGCTGAATTTACACATTTCCTTTCCAAGATGACTCACACCCGTGAATTCATTTCTCATTTTTCATGAGCAGAATGCCATGTTTTGCACTTGAACAGTCAGGCAAATCCTTCCTGCAAGTTTCTGTTGATATTTGAAATCCCTTTGATTTCTTTCATTCTGACACTTAACAGTTGCAGTGATTCAATCAAGAAATAGAAGCAACACCTAGTGATCCAAGCAACTCAAAACATATCACTGACACCAGAGAGTCAAAAGAAACAAAAAGGAATACATGGAATAAAACACTTCCCTTCTCACTTAAAATGACACAATACTTCCAAAATAATGCGGAAAAATGGGGAAATGACAGTCTATCAGAAGCAGTTCCGAAACAAGAAGGCTAAATAACTTGATGAAGTGCTTCTAACCATTTACTCTCTGGTATTGTATTTTGATTGTCCGTATGGAAGAAGACCAAAGGAAAAACAAGGTAAAGCCGTATCACACCTTCCTGCAGCTGCTTCTTTATTTCAATAGATATCTGTCTCCATTCCCAAATGAAGACCCTTTTGTACTCTAGCAAATGCCATTCAGGGAGAACACACAATTCCCATTAAAAGCCAGATTTGGACATTGGTAGTTAAACATATCACTTAATTGTGGTGAAGGCACCTCCATTTTAATGCTGATTCCTTTTTAGCAATTAGGTCAGTGCCAGAGGTGTCAAAGTCTTTCCTGGTTTGCAGACTATTCTTATCTATTCATGGTGGCCCCTGCAGCACCCACATCTAGCCTGTGGTTTGCAATGAATCAACAACTGCTGCAATAAATACACAGCTACCCCGCACAGTCAGTGGCAGGTAAGCTGGGTACCACTTAGGTACTCAATGTGACAAAAAATTCATGTCACAGCATTGCAAAAGGCTGACACAGTGACAGTCATGCTGTACCTAGAGTTGGTCTCTTTCAAGGCCAGGCTGGATGTGGTTCTGAGCAATCTAAGCTAATTGAAGATGTGCCAGCTCATTGCACAGGGGTTGGACCAGATAAGCTTTGAAGGTCCCTTCCAACCCAAACCATTCTGTTTCTATAACATGGCCATGGATTGAATCCCACTGCAAAGGCAGCACTGGGTGTCTGAACCATTGAGAAGATGTTTCTCTTTAGGGAAACTTGCCTGGCCAGTGGCATGGATGTGAAAATAAGCAGTTGCTGAGAGACACTGGTGTTGCATTAACACCGAACAAAGAGCTGGAAACTCTCATGACTAGCCTTCTCATGGCTTTTAGTCATACCTTAAGCCAGGGAATGGAGACACATGAGATAATTAAAGCAAAAAAAGATCTTTTTGAACCACAAAAGATTTGAGTTTGACTGAACTTGAATTTTAGAAAAAGGTTCACATGGGGTTTTATTTCACCCAAGCCAGTTTATCCGCCTTGCCTTTTCAGACAGGCTTAGATTTAAATCCTCAATACCTGTGAAGTCATTTATGCTACTTTGTTTGTTTGTTTGTTTCCAATTAACTTTTAATTCATTTTTGGGTCTGAGCAGGATATTTATTTTTCAAACTGCTGGGTGTAACCATTTATATAAACAAATCTGCCTCACACATTTTGCTCCTTTTGATGTTCATTTCCATTACTTTTGCCCTATGCACGATGGGAGACTTTCCTACATGTTCTGGTAACTTTATTCTCCAACAGTGACCTGAAAGCCCATTTAATAACTGATCAAAACACTTAGTAAACCGTGGTCCCGTATGATAATCAGGACCTAAAGTGTTAAAGGCAGCTGGAAAGTGGAGCCACATGTAGATTAAAACCATTTCTTTTCAACCAGGTAGTAACTCCTGCAGAACAGGACTGCTTGCATCAATCTATCCCCATGCATTTTATTTCACTAGAAAAACTCAAATCTCCAATGTTTCAGCCCAAACGGATGTTCAATCTAGCTTTCAGGATGAGTGCACTTGGTTTTTGTGGGGTTTTCATTGATTTTTGCTTTGCACTTTTTAATGAAACACTATCATTTTCTACAGCAAAATCACAACAGCAGTGGCGGTATCAACAAATACCTCATTTTCCAACCTGCTGCATTTTGTATACAGCTTTGGAGTCCATCAAACATGGGCTAGAAATACAAGAGAAACAAACCATTGTCTGTTGGAGTATCTCCATTGCCTCATGCTGGGAATATGGCCCAGTGATGCTCATAACTGCACTAAGAGTCCCTGACTGCATTAAGGCACACATCTGTTGTGACAGACAAATCCAGGCTGGATGTTTTCTGGAATTCCCATAAATCCACTCTCCCTGAGTTCGGGTTCTTCCCAGCTTTTATCCAAGCAAACTGCAGGAGGGGTGAGGGATGAAAGCCAGGAAAATTCTGCAGCCCTTGTTTTGAGTGATTTCAGGTGTTCTCCATGTCTAACTGCTAGAGTGAGATGAAAAGTGTAGGAGGTGGTGTAATGGCTTGATCTGAACTCAGAGCAGGTAGCAGAGCTGTGGGTGCACTGTGAATAGGAAGCCCTAAGAAACCTTTTGCCTCCTTACAGGGGAATTTAACAGTTCATGTAACTCTGAGCCAGCCTTTACTGTTGGAAATTTAGGGACAGAAAAAGGTCCCATGGGGTCTGCAGTAAAAGCTGGGAGTGTGACCCTCCATCTGTTAGGATAGAGAGCAGAAAGATGAATGCAGACCTGCAACCTCATCGCAAAGTGCTCCATTTGCCACCTCCAACCCGCTCTAGGAAGCCCTGCCTAAATGGCACAAGAGAGACCCATTTATTTAGTGGATAAAATTGTACATGAGTTGTACAAAGTGATTTGAGATTTATGCACACATGGAAGCCAGCAGAGATGAATTACTCCTTGGGTCTGTAAAGCACTTGACAAATGCAAGGTAGCACATGAGCAATAAGTATCAATATTTCTCTCCATTCACCCATTAGCTGGCTTTTTCCTGCCAACTACTACCCAAACCATTGTAAAGAAACTAATGTAAAAATGCTGGAAATACAGATGCATGAACTTTCAGCTATTCAGAGACCCTTTTTCTGTCGTAAGCTGTCTCAGGCCAGGGCAGAGCTGAACTGATAATTCAGGTTGAACACTGTCTTCAACTGAAGGATGACTTGCCCTGCCTGCAAGAAAATGTTTGGTTTCTAAAGCTGGAAGGTGGCCACTATGTCATGTTTGTCCAACTCTGCTGTGATGCAGAGAGAGCCCCGACTCCACAAAGCAAAGCTTTAGAAGGGACACCAAGTCACCAAAAGCTCTCTGTGTTTCTTTGAATGTTAGAGTGATAAATGCATATCTATCCCCCAAAAGCACACAGTGCTCCTTTACAGCAGAGAAAGAGGAAGGCTCCTTGTCTATGTCACAATGAAGCTCCTAAATTCAGGTTTTAGAGTAAAGACACTCAAAAACAGAGGAGGGCTGAAAACAGAACCTACAAAACTCTAGAGCTGTTGACGTCCTTCGTACCTAAACCAAAACAATCACCTTTTCATTATAATTCATGATTTCTTGCAGTTACATTCTCCTTTTGAATGTGCCACAGGCTTATTATCTAGGACATGATATTTAGTATTCCATCACGCCTTGGTCACACACACACAAATCCCCTTCCGTCTCTTCTGCCATGCAAAAGGGACAACAAATAAACGTAAGTGTAACTCATGTCAGAGCCAGCCTGGAGTTTCCAAGCAGATGTCTTCTGGGAAAGACAATGAGATCCACAGATTTCCAAGCCCTCAAACCCCTAAGCTTTATAAGAAGAATAGTTGTGGTATTTTGGGATTTCAATAGTTGTGGTGAAGAAGGGAGGTGTGTAACGTGTCTGCTTGTTTGTTTTCTGGCTACTTGAATGGTTTTGCCATTTTCCCAAGAGTTGAAAGGACGATACTATCATAAAGATGCCTATGAATTTCATATGCACTGGTGAATGAAAGATCCGCTTCCAAATATTAGGTGCATTCCCAAACTCTCCACACCTCCCCAGTGCGGTCAGAAAACCTCATAAGAGCCGACTCCACTGTAAATGGTCTGAATCCAGTTGGGCCACAAATGCCATGAGAAGAAAGTTTCTCATGCCATGCTGAACAATTTTTCCCATGTAGACAAGGCCTTAATTAATCTTTAAAGTGTTCCAGTTTTAATTTTAGGTCACAGTTGGGACTGGTTCTTACCATGGCTCCTGTCCAGCAAAGCTCTTAAGCACATGCCTAATTCGAAGCATTTAAAGTAGCCTGCTTGAGTCCTATGAGATTGCTCGCATGCTCAAAACTATGCAGATGTTTAAAGTTCTGCTGAATTGGGGCCTGCTTCTGAACTCAATTGTCCTCCTCTAGTCACAACAACAAGGCAATGTGAGAGAAACTGCTCTCGAACCCACCTCAAAGTTCTGACTGAAGGCATACTGGAAGGGCCAGACAGCTGGCAGGCTTGGCATTAGTTTGTTCCCCACAGTATAAATTACCTCTGATTTGCTTAATGACTCTTTGGAATCAGGATGTCTCAGCCCCGCTAATACAATGCCCCATGGGCAATAATCCTCTTTTTAGAAGAGTCATAGGCAAAGCACGTTTTCAGCAGAATAAACCACTTCACACAGCTCAAGGTGAACTATGTGCTGTGTAAGTACCCCGGCCCCAGTGAAGATCACAAAAGCAAATCAGTGTGTGCTCGCTTGACGGGCTTGGTTTTAAGGAATGTGCTTTATTTCCCAGTAAAAATAACATTTCTTAATGAGGATGTATTGGCCAAAACATTGATTAACTGTGGCTTTTAACAGCTTACTCAGAGAGGTATGAATTTAATGAGCCCTCGTCAAAGTAAGAAGAATTAGTGTTAAGCGGTTGTATAACTCAATTCTGCTGGCTGGAGGACGAAATGAAAGGAGTCATTTTTTAAAGCGAATGATTAGAAAGGTGATTAAATGATGCTGTCATGTTTGCTTGGACTCCAAATATGAGTTTTGGTTTAAAATCCAGAAACATGGAAAAGGCAATTGTAGAAATGCTGAAGGCCCCAGCTTGTCATGTTGGTGTAGCTTTAAACCCCAATTCTCTAACTTATGCTACATTAAAGAGCATCACAAAGCAACACAACCAGTTAATGTGAAGTTCAAACAGACAGTATCCTATTTGTTTAGAGGTCTGCCAAATGATGTTCAAGAGATGCAAGCCAGCTGACTTCAAAAACCACTTTTTCTCACCTAGACAGACCTTGCTTTCATATTTCTGTAGCACGCCGAACAAAACAGCCTGTACCAAAGTCCTACCCCTGTGAAATGTAGAGCATCTGCCCCTGTAAGGATCAGATCAAAAGTGAAATCTAAATAAGGCCTATTTTTTAATTAGTATTGCTAATTAGTATTGTAATTAGTGCTGTGTTTGGAATCATTTAGTCACCAAAACTTTTTAAAGCAAGAAACACAGAGCCTGCAGAGCTCTGAATGGGAGTCCTTTCCCATTCTGAAATGCTACTCCTGAGGATCTCCTAAAAGTGCTGAGCATCCTCATGGAAGCAGATGGACATCACTGGTGCTCATTTTACAGAAGGACTCCTTTATGGTTGCCATCACTTACAGCTGAGGCCACAAGGACAATGAGGAGCTGACCCATTTGCTTCTCCTGGCCTCCCTGAATGTCCCTCTGGAGGCATCTGCTGTCAAATGGTGAGGCCGCATCATGCTCCCTGGCATCTTCCTGGGGCTGCACAGCACCAGCAGAGCTTTCCCTGAGGAGTCACAACTTGTCCAAGCTATCCACATCATGAAATCCAAGCGCACGCATCTCGGGACTTGGAAACCTAACCTGTGATGGTTTTCCTGGTGGGAACAGACTTTGTTCTCTTTCATATCCATCTCTTTAGCCTTGGATTGACTTGGAAAGAAGTTTTAAAAAGCAGTGCCAGAAAAGCTGCTGAAGAGGGGCTCTAAACAAAAAGAGCCTGTACAAACACAGGAGGCTTCTGAGAGCCTGTAGCAACAAGTGGGAAGGAGAAAGCAAGGGGAGTAGAGATGCTCCAAAATACTGCATTTACAAAAGGAAAGGATCTGGAATCTATGACTGCTCAGAGAAGAGGACATTCCTGAAGTATTTCTTGGAAAACTGCTGATGGAACCAAAGTGTTTCCACTTTCAGGGGCCCGGGGCTGGTGGAACATGCTCACACAGTGCTGAGCAAAACCTGGAGCTCTTCAGGACAACTGTGGCTTGTTTGGTTTGATGTAGAAGACAGGCTGCAAAAAGTAACTGAGCGCAGCAGCGCACCAAGGGACAGATCTCATTGTCAAATGATTTATGGTTACTACTCAAGATAAATGCATAATTGAGAAAGCCACTTGATCTCAGATGAAGGAAAGCTTCTAGCCCTGCAGAACTTCTAACCAGGGCTAAAACTCCACCACTGCTATTTATTTAATCCTTCTAATCTCCAATGAAATACAAATACGGACTTCCAAGAACACATACAATGCAGCTTGGAAGAACAATAAAGGTAAATGGTCTTATGGTTTATCAGGATTCACCAGATGGTTCTGATGTGGAATTGGCCCCTTCCAGCTTCTCCACCCCAGGCAGAGGACAGGGAAGCTGTGATGAAACGCCTGAGAGCTGCAGTGGAACATAGAGATGTAAGAAAGTGAGCAAATACCCAGCTGCGTATGGTAGAACCCACATTGTGAAATGGGAGACCATGGAGCATCAGTGCGAAAGCAGAGGTAATGAAGGGATGTGGTGTAGCTCTGACACAAAAAGCTGTACAGCTGCACCAGTGCCTGAGCTAATTATTCCTAATTAGAGCAGGCATGGAGCCATACTGTAGTGCCTTTGGGATGACACTAATAGTCCTGCACAGGCCCATAAGGTGCCAAGTATGTCTTGCTGGGTTTAGGTGTGAGAGAAACAGAGGAACCTATTTTTAGGTGGTGCTGTGCAGCTTGTAGTTACTGTATAATGGCAGGCTGTCTCCACTAAGTAATCAACCAGCAAAAAAGAAGGGAAGCATATTAAATCCTCAGATGGGCAGCTGTGAACTACAATTTCACCACCATCTGGGGATTCTTAGGCCTGTTAAGTCACCCAAACACCCTTGCTGGAATTACAGCCCCAAGATTCAACATTTTCATAGCATTATTATTGTCATTTATTATTATTATTATTACTGCTATTTTTACTTTATATATAGATCAGGATTTTGGAGCTATGTTCTATACCCACTGCTTCAAGCTTCAAGCTATGACTGCATCTATTGTTGCCTTTGCGATGGCTGCTATCTCTTCTCATTCTTCCAGGAGCAATGGAAATACATCCGCTACAAAACACATACTTCAGCCTCCTTCCAGCCTTCTCACATACTAGCTTCCTCACTCTGTTGTCCTCTACCGGGAACAGTGCTCCTCTCTCTAGGAGCTTCCTGTTTATCTCAGACCAAGGCAGATGCCAAAGCAGTATGATGGTGTCCTGTATACATTTGCACAGTTTATCTCTTTTCACATGTAAATATTCATGAGGCAATTCCTAACCTTGTGGAAGCTACTGATAAATATCCCCTTGCCTCACCACCAGAACTGAAGACATGATGTTCTCCCTGCAGCTCCTCAGCCCATGTATTTGAAGGCTAATTCATCCCCACAGGGCCATGAACACAAGGCAACACCCATAGCCAAGTAAGAATATTCTATAAGATTTGTAGCATTGGGTGTTATTGGAATGGATGCCTGAAAGAATGATTTATAACACGAAATACTGCATTTACCAGTTGCTTTTATGTATATGCATGTATATTTACATATATATATATTTACAAGCAGAAATATTTACATATATGCACACCTATCTATGGCATACAAAGTTACATTAGTTGGCCGAATCCACTCAACACTTTAATATTGCACTAAGGAGTCAACGATGATGTACCAAAACATGTAGCTAGTTCAGCAATTCCCCTTACTATTTTTCACAGGATAGAAATTTGCAATGTCTGCTTTAGGATTTCTCCTGAAATAAATATTTATATATATATATATGCATATATAGAATATATATTATATAAAATATAAATATATATAATATATACATTATATATTTATTATAAAACACAGTATCTATTTCTCATATAATAAATGACCCTTTCCCCTAAGATTTTCCAATTCTTGTGTGTTTTCAATTGGCTTTTTGGTACTGCTGAATAGAGGTCCTCTTCAGCTGAGCTTTAAATTCAAACCTAGGTTTCTAGTAGCATGAAGACACGGTTTAGGTTTTGTGATAGAAAAGGAATTACAGAGGTCAAAAAGCTTTTTCCAGAGATGTTGTGCAAGCACATAATGTACTTCATGTGTCCTTCCTGACTGTGCATGCTCAGCAACGTGAGCTCCTCAGATCTGCCGAGCATTCAAGGAGCCATGACAAATTACCTAAGGTGCCACCTACAGGAGTCAGGACTCAGGACATGGGCAGCACAGGATCAGCTGCCTAGCAAGCCTGACTTCCTAAATATTCCCATCTTGGTTTACCAACAGTATGGAGTTACACTACACAGACACTGATCAGGTAGAGAGGATAAGCTGGGGGACACTACTGCTTGGTAGGACCTAAAGGGAAGCTACAAAGGAAAGCCATGCAATGGCATAAGGAGAGAGAAGAGAGGCCTTACAAGAATAAGAGATGCAGAGAAAGACACCCAATCCCGGATGGGGAGGTTGAGGGGTGATTTAATTTGTCCTTAACACTGTCCTTGCACTACATCTGTCTGTGCCTGAACACACTAATTGCCATGGGAGAGGTACAAGAGTGAATATTCCAATGGGGACCTGCAGCTTCAGACATAGTTCCTGTCCTGACACAGGTAAGCCCACATTCTAACACACGTAGATGTGGCTTAGCTGCCTTCTGTAGCCAGCTGATCATATCTACACTGAAGTTTTCCCAAAGTGACCATTTTTCCCAGGTATTTCAGTTTTGGAGTATCTTAGTTTAAGGAGCCTGATTTTCATGGTGTAACCTTCCAGAACTTCCTAACAGCTGAGAATTCTCAGCTTCTTGGCATCCAAAAGAACAGGAGTGGCTCTCCCTCTGGTCCCTTGGGAAAAGGCTCACTTTAGTTTTGTCCCTTTTCTCTCTGTTTCTAACCTTCATTCCAATACCTGAAGGGGGCCTATAGGGATGCTGGGGAGGGACTCTTCATTAGGGACTGTAGTGAGAGGACAAGGGG
>JANRGW010041315.1:0-25252 GCA_024733675.1 Psilopsiagon aymara | reverse complement strand
CCTCTTTTTTCCTTTGAATTTTCCTCAGCAGCTCCTTATCCATCCAAGGAGGTCTCCTGGCCCTCCTGCAGCACTTCTTCTAGTTGGGATGCAACACTCCTGAGCTTGCAGCAGGTGATCCTTGAATATCAACCCACAGCCTTGGTCCCCCCTGCCCCCTAGGGCTGTATCCCATGGAACCTCACTGAGAAGGTTCCTGAAGAGGTCAAAGTCTACTCTATTGAAGCCCAGGGCAGTGAGCTTGCTGCACGCTCTTCTCACTGTCCTGAGGATCTCTTAAAACATCACTTAAAGAGCATTGGTACAATGTGAGGCCAAACATTTTCCGAACATGAGATGAACTGGAACAGTTACCAGATGCAGCTCGCATGAGAATTCATATACTCTTTTATATACTATTGGTTTACTCCACTAGCAGTCTCTCTGGATTAACTCAGTGATTTGCAGAATAAAAGTCTACTTACTATGAGAAAGGTTGTCACAACCTCAGAACCATGCTTACTGCTAAGGGTGCCCATAATTTTCTCATTGAAATGTTTTTTTTCTGTGTAGAAATGGCTTTTCTATATGAGCTCTTTGCCCCCTTTGAAGGTAAAGGATAGATTCGTGTGAATGGATTTTTTAACTACTAGAAATAGCAAGGAAGAAATCTTCAGGTTTGAAGAACAAAAAAAGTAAATTCATTGAAAACATCTATCAGAGATCATTTACTTTTTGGAGGGGATAGGCTCTCTTCAGCCTTACCAAGTGTGGAAATACCCACTTAAGTAATTTGAATTGTGGGCTAGAAAATGTACCCAGCATCTGTACCTATTGCTAAGCAAGTACTAACGAGTTATCTAAATAAATCAAGAGCCTATCAGCTTCATACTGAGCTCTCCCAACGTGTTCAATCAGCATCAAAGGCTACAGAAATCTTTATTTTGATTAAGGTTAAGTTTTTCTCTATTATAGTCAATATTTTTAATTCCTTTTCTGTGTGAGCTGAGGCATCTCTGCAGCTGAGGAAGTGCCTCCTCTGCATTCAGCCTTTAACTGACTCTAGAAGCAGAATACAAACATTTTGGTAACTAAGCAGAGTGATTGAAGGGTTTCTTTGTCAGAGGTATCCTAACCACTTATTTAAATACCTCAAACAAGAGAAGGGTTCATGAGTGACATCTAGAGGTAATTCCTTAAGAAGACTGGGGCAATTGCCTCCTGAGGCTCAGGTACCTGCCCCAGAGCTGACATCTCAGTTGCCAGCACGAGTAGTACTTATACACACTATAAGACTTCAATCAAATGCCAACACAGATTCTAAGAAACAGGTCAGGCCAACATTTTTCAGAGGGAAATTAGAACCTCCCAGTGTGTTGCAAAAGAGAAGTGAAAAAGCTTAAATGAAATCTTTTCATTTGAGTCAAGTATAGAATTACTTTTCCCTGAAGAACACTTAGGTTCAGAGGTCTTTTTTCCTCATTCCCTTCTGTGGGCCTGAGATCCCTGGCCAGATCTCATCTCCCAAACTATCTAGCATCTCTTCTCCTTTCCAGACAGTTCATCAGAAAGGTCACATGCATACAGGGTAGGAAAGAGGGTTGAATCACCTGGGCTATAACCCACAGAAGATGGCGAGATCCTCATATGAGAGTACAGTGTGACAAAAGGAAGTTAAATCTAGTCACAAATCCCATCTTTTTATTTTATTTTAGTGAAAAAACGCAGCCACAACCACCATGCCACCTCCAATTGGGAATTCCCAGGAACTTCTCATCCTTGTGGCTTTTGGGACCAGAGTGGTGCAGGCAGGGTTTCAAGACAGCTCCCTGCCTGTGCTGCTGGCCCAAGGCAAACCTGACCTTCTGCTATGAGCATAAATGCATCAAGCTGAGCTTCTCCAGGCGATGTTGCTGGGCCAACCTCCAGTGACACTCAAACCAGGGTGTTCAATAATGGAGCAGCTGCCTCTCCTTGACAAGACATTGTGCCCTCCTGTCTGGAGATCCCTTCCATGGGATCTTCCAGTATCTGTCCATGCCCAGGTTCTGGCAGTACCAGGAAGGCTGGGGTCCTGATTTCTTAGCATAGTTTAGGATGAGAATAAATACTGACATATCTGACCTCGTTTCAGAAGTTTCCTCTCACCTCCAGCAGTGAAAGACAGGCTACAGGCATCCCCAGCCAGGAGAACTACATAACACAATGCCAAAACTCTATTGGGACCTATGACCTATCATTTTGCTTGAGTTATGTCTATTTTGAACATTTCTAACAACAATGAGATGAGGGGGAAAAGCTCAAACTAAAAGAAATGCCTACACAAGTGACAGATATAAATGAAACACGAACATCTTGCACAACATCTTGCTGTAGATGTAAGCTGCTCCACGCAGGGACTGAAAAGAGCAAAACAGATAATGGAGTCCTGTGGATACACTGCCGAGCATTACAGTATTGGCTGGGGTGTGCCTGATAGCTGGAATGCTCTGAAGAGCAGGTAGCTCTTCAGCAGTTAATCTTTCTTTTTCATCATCTGCATTTGCTTGGCAAGTTTGGACACATGCATCTTGTTTCTCTGCCATCAGGGAGCTCAACTGTAGTTCACCTATATCACATACCTACAGAATGGTAGGGCTCTTCTCCTTTTGCTTGGTTTGGAAGTATTCAAGGTACCTAAAGAAAGCCTTTAATCTGTCATTTAAAATCTTATTGTGGTTTAATTCATAAGGAATAATGTTATTTTCATAGAGTGCCAAGAGCACAATTGGCAAGAGTGAGGCAATTATTTATGTGGGTTATCAGTTCACAGAGCTGATTAAGTAACCTGAAATGTGATGATAATGGCTTCCAGTAATGGCTCCATATCAAAAGGATAATAAATATTATTGGCTGCTTTTTCTTATAAGAAAGGGGATCTATCGCAGTCCTGTTGAAATAAAAGCAGAACCCCTATTGTTCTTTGGAAAAGTCTCCCAATAGCTCTAATTTCACATCATGTCTACTTCAATATGCTCATTTTGTTGCATAAAATTATGAATGATATATTGACTATTACAGATACATCTGGATAACTGATGTTAAATCCCAACCCGCTCTCAGAGCACCAGAGTGACCTCTCCATGGTAGTGACTCAGTTTCGATTCCAGAGCAAGGTACAGAGAGCCAGCTGTATCCCTTTTGCTCAGCTTTATCCACATAACATCACACCCTGACTCTTAGGCATATTTTAGAAAATATTCAAAAATTACTTCCTGCTGTATTTTACCAAAGGAAACTGGATCCAGGTTTTCTGGTGATGGGGCTTGGTGCACTGGAGCTGATAAAAGAACTAGCCTTGCCACTAATAACATTCTTTATGATGAGTCGTAGTATTGGCCATCATGAAGTTATTCTGACCTACCTTAATCCCACAGGGTGCCCAGTTATGAAATCTCTGTTCTCACTGAGGGCACTCATCAGTAAAGTGTTTTCTTATTCCTTCGATTCTAACATGAATAATGCAGACCCTATTCTGAATTGCCACCGATGTGCAGATTTGGATCACTTGGCAAAGGCTCAGTTGTTTCAGTATTAGATCATGGTGAGTATTAAGAAACAAAAATACAAATATGGATTCATTTTGAGCTACAGGCACAAAGAAATTACTTTCTTTTAGAACTTCCAAGAATGGTTTGCAAAAACCCTTTGGATGTGAGACCTTTCTCAGAAGTATCAATGAATAAGGAAAGTTTTGGATAGAAAACATGTAGAGGGAGAGCTGTTACAGAAGCTGCAAGAGCTTTTCTGCTCTGAGGAGAGTCCTGAACTGGTGTTTGCTGGGTTGAAGGTATCAGATACGATGGACTGAAAGCAAGAAGCAATCCTATTTTTTTCCACCAGAAATTACACACACAGTTCACCTTGGTGAGAAAAACAGTAGGCACAATAAAGCACATCAGTGTGTTTCTACAATGACCTACACTTCAAAGACTGTACTTCTGTTCATTACAAGCACTGATGGGCCAGAAGATCTCCAGGTTTGGTGCAATCAGATCTTACCAACATGGACAGGAGGGTCAGAGAAATGCCCATGTTCAGTGGATGCTGTCCTTCCATACCAAACCTGACTGAATCCCTGGGTAAAACACTTACAGCACTAGGCTCTGGATTTGAGCTCTATCAGCAGAAACATCTGACAAGACACCTACTTGTGGTAGGAGGACACACTGGTGCAGGGTTGGATAAAATAAAGTTGTTAGCTGTTCTCCTGAGCAAATCCCAGTCTAGGCAATCACCCCATTGTTTATGCTGCTGTTCAGTGCTTCCAGTGCATCGGTGGCTGCATCTCACTGGAAACTGAAACAATTCTCACACACTTTCCTCAGACACTGCACACTCTGAAGCTTTAACCAAGGTGTGCAAAGACACCCTTGGAGGTGTAACTGTAGGCATCCAATTAGAAAAGTCAGGCCCACATTCAGCTCCAACCTCCATCCTCCTACTTGATTACCTGAGGCTGTATTGGTTGTTCTATCACATAAAGGATCATTGTCAGAGTGTCAGCAGGGCTGGATTTATGATGTGTGTCACAACCATTTGACAATGCAGTATGAGTACAAAATAGGTTTTGAATATCCCATCC
This sequence comes from Psilopsiagon aymara, assembly GCA_024733675.1. Taxonomy (NCBI): domain Eukaryota; kingdom Metazoa; phylum Chordata; class Aves; order Psittaciformes; family Psittacidae; genus Psilopsiagon; species Psilopsiagon aymara. The sequence goes on along the minus strand of JANRGW010041315.1, from coordinate 20,649 downwards.
TGTAAATCTTTCGCTGTGAAGCTACAAAACAGGTCACATTTCACTTGAAAATCTCTGCTGGGAAAATCCAGACTATGTAAGCATGTGGAATCAAAACGCAGCGCATGTTTTCTGTGTTTATCTAGCTGTGCATAAGAATAGGTTGTGATAAAACCTTGTGAATATAACCAATGCACACGGTGATATCATTGAATTTTATTCAGGTGACTCAAACTCTGACTATTGGGAAGCTATGGATGACTGACAAAGGAAGCTCCCTTTAGAGACCAGGTAACCAGGAGGTAACACATCTGGGGCCTCTGACTGCACAAAATGTTATGTCAGTGCAACTCCACTGACACCCATCCACTAAGCAGCTCTCAACTAACACCTGCCCAAACACTTTCTGACGTGGGATCCTGATCTTTACTCTCTGGTTACCAATAGTTACGTATTGCTTACACAAAAACATGGAGACACATTCTCTGGGCTCAGTGATGACTGTCCACCCCACTTCTCCCAACTCCTTTCTCTACTCCTGCGTACCCACACTGCTCCCAATCTCATTTCCCTCCCTGAAATCAGTGATTCATCTGTAGCCTCGGGGAAGGGCACCTGATTCCATTGCTTAACTGCTGTTACAAGTTACTGCACAAATCACCTGGCATTGCAGGAATAGGCTGCCAACAACCTTCTACTGGAGCTACAGAGAGCAGGTTTGCAATGCCAGCATTCTTCCAGAGATCTTGTTTATCATGGGGTTATTTCAAGTGTACTGCAGTGCTGTCCAACAGCCACCCCAGTACTGCTGTGCCACCTGCAACTTCCTGCTTCTGAGTTCTCCTCACGATTTATCTGGGCCACCACCAGAAAGTCTGGCTACCTGTTAGGAAGTTTCTTCCCTCTTTCCTCTTATAGCAAACCAGCTTTCTGTCAATGTTATTTTCCAGCTCATTTTAAATTATTTGGTTTATTAGGAGTTTCTTTTTTCTTAATAACGAGTTATTTAACGCCAGCTAAACATGTCAGTGTAGCAGTCTTTTAGAATGAGACCTGATCTATCCAGGTATTAGACACAAGCTAGAGGATGGCAAATCAAGCTTGCTTTATGAAAAGCATCCTCAAAATATCCCACTGAGTTGCTGATTTCCTTGCTAAGTCTTTTAGCTGATTCTAACGTGCATATGATCTCCCAGGGTGGCTTTTACTCGTCTGCCTAGAACACTTCAGACTCCTTTCCATGTCACTCCTTGTTTGGCCAGCTCTCGTTCTGCATGTTCTCACATCACTGTAATCCCCAGAGAACAGACAAAGAAGTTGGGTGGATAATTCATATAAAATACAGCATCTCCCTTCCTCCACTCCTTGCTCAGAGGATGCCACAAGATGCAGGACCCTGCCTATGCAGAGTGGTCCCTATGAGTGACTGAACAGGAGAAAGAGGGGAGACAGTGTCCAGTTCTTCCCTACTTCACCCCCAGTAAACATGTTTGACTATAAATAACTTCCCAAATCCTACCTGTCTCAGTTCTAGAAGATACAGAAATTGCAGTGTCCTAAAGGAAAATCATATTTGCAAAGTTAATCAGCGGAGGATGAATACCAATGTGGCACACTTGATGCAGTGAAGAATACCAAAGTGCAAACCATCCCTTCAGTTGAGACCCAAAATGGAAATGAATGGCTCTGACAGATTACACGAAATTTATTGCTAGGAAAATAAGACTCAGATATCCTCTTTTACGATGAACACATCTATACCAGACTGTGGCACCCTGTGTTTTATGTGAGGAAGAGACTTGTCCTGATATAAATCATAGAGCACCAAAGCTAGCTGCCCATGATTGTCCAGAAATAGCTGCACACTGAAGGACAATCATTTCAAAGGCAGTCCTTATCAACCTGGGACTCATTGACTTCAGGATCCTGCTTTGTTTTAATCACCCTGACAGGTTTAGCTTGTAAAGTCATTCTGCTTGTTTATCTGTATGTAAGTCAAAGACATGTGGACATCCACCCCCAAGGACCCAAGGCTGCAAGTGCACATAAATAACCTCAGCTGTACAACTGGTCTCACTGGGTAAACATGAGGGAGGAAGAAGAGGTACTTACAATATTGACATAAGAACAAATTGGTAGAAACCGTCCATGAGTAGCATGAGGCTGAGAATGAGGGAAGGCTTTTTAACTACCAACAGGAGAAGGTAATGGAATAGCTTTCCAGCAGCAGGGATGGCAGGCGAAAACTCAGAAAGCTTCATAATAAAGCTTGGCCATTTTATGAGAAGAGTTATGAGCCTCGCCTGTCATACCACAGAACTGGAATCAGTGACCCATGAGGGCTCCTTCATCCCGATGTTTGTACGTGACTGAAGTTACTCAGAAGCGTAAATGTTTATAGGATGAGCCTACAGCTTGCGTCAGCACAGCTGGCAAGAGCCCAGGGGTGTTTCATTCAGGCTGCTGGACACACATCAACATCCAAGGATAGCTTCCTAGTAAAAATGCACATATGCACTCACATACTCTGTATATATATATACACACAGGCATATTAAAACCTATTTTTTTTGCATGGCAGTTTAAAAATGCAAAGAAAGTTACTAGTTATATGCATTTTAAAGTATAGTGTAAACAATAGGCTGGATGTGGTTGTGGGCAACCTGATCTAGTTGAAGATATTCATGCTTATTGCAGGGGGGTTGGACTAGATGAGCTTTGAAGGTCCCTTCCAACCCGAACTATGCTATGATTCTATAACAATCTATATTTCTGCTGCAAATTATACACACATTTATGCACACATGTTAAAGAAAAAGCCAAATAACTTTCACTGGGCTGTAACATGGATTACATTAATGCTCTTGTTAAAGAACCAGAAGGAACGTGTTGAGCAGAGATGATTTCTTCGCATGTCCATGCAGTATTTAGGGACTTTTTAAGGTATTAACTAAGCAGGATTTGGGCACTGTGCCCCACAACTTCCAACAGGGATTATGCACCAGAGCATTAAGGATATGGGTTGTCACAGTGTAAGTCACTAAGAATAACAATAGGATTTAACCCTAAGGTGGCTTGTGGTCTGCAGATCCCTACTGAGGTCTCTTGACAGTGTTACCTGTAGTATATATTGAATCAACAGACATCAAAAGAAGATCCAAATGCACAGAAGTAAGCAACCAGAAATCAAAATATTCCAAGACTAAGTCTGAACTGTAATATTTATTATGATACATTGAACTTAATCCTACAGTCCTGAGAACCTTCAGTACAATGAGCAAAGGCTGCACTTCAGTGCCTGAGAAGAAGTATCCTCTTTCCCTACAGACTACTTCACATAGCACATTTTCTTAGTTGCATGAGAAAACACTCTTGAGTGAGATAATCAAGATAACAGAAGCCTTGCTGAGGACAGAGTTGGTTTCCATCAGAACATTACAGCTTTCTTTGAAACCATGTAAGATGCAGTATGTAGAGGTAATGCAGTATATTTATAGCTAATTTTACTATAATATAAAAGCCGCATTTAGAGCAAAAGGAGTTGAGTAATATAGTAAAATTATATATGTTGATATTTAACTTTAGAGAGAACATGATCATTATTTCCATATAACAGAGTAAGACACCCTCATCCTGTAGTTACTCATCATCAGTCATAACAGCCCAAAATGGATAAAAAATACTCTCACAAAACAACTTTCTATTCTCTCTGCCTTTGTGTCAAGGTAACACTGACTCAATGTCACAGAGAATCAGCCTCAACATATTTTAGTGTTGATGGTTAGGAATAGAGGGGAATTTCCCCAACTGTCACTATTTCTAAACACAAAGATCTATTCCTGTGTTTACTCTTATTTGCATTTGCATCTGATCTTTTGATCAATAACAATGCTAATAATACAGCTATGAGAGCCTGCAAGTGAGAAACCCACTTACCAGACTTTTCTCTTTCTTAGCTTAGACATTCCATTAAAAACAAATGAGAAGCATGTTGCTCCCAAAGAACCAGCTTGGAAAGAGGCCTCTTGGCCTGGGTGTTTCCTGTAGCAGAAGATTTCTGACTCTTGTTGTGGGAGAAACTCCTACTTGTCCTACCCCAAGGGTGAAAGATACTGCCAGGGAATTACAGCAATAAACCTCCAGGTCCCTGTCAAGCTCCAACCATCCCAATGAGTTATTACTCCCTTAGGACTCAAGAGATGTCAGGGAGATTGAAAAGCACTTCTTCTTCTACAGATGACCCAACCCATAACCACAACGAACAGGCAGGGGAGCATCCTCTGCCAAAGATGGGGCTGGAAACTGCAGGAGCCCAGTGAGAAAGCAGAATGGGTAGCTAGGAAGGATTCCCTGCCCCATCCAGACACAGGTGGTCCTCGCTGCAGCACTTGCACAGCCCTGCATGGTTGCAACCCACTCTCTCCCTGGTTCCCAAGGCTCCTGAAGTGACCCCAGCCTTTTGGACTGCCCGCTTGCTGGCAGGCTGCAGGACAAGCCGATGTGCTAGCTGCAGCTGGAGCACAGGGCAGCTTTGCCAGGAAAACTGGCTAAGTGCTGGTCTGAGCCAGGCTGCTCCTGCACACACGTGTAGATGCTTAGAGAAGGAAAACTCAGGCTATCCCATAGCAGGGGCAGGGGCTGGACTCCCAGCAGATTGCCAGGTTAGTGTGGTGACTGCACCCTCCTGATTCACAGGAGCTGCTCTGGTAGTGCAGGGGGCTGGCACAGTGCACTGAACTGCTCTGCAAGTCCCTGGACAGGCAGGTTGGGCAGACCTCAACTGCTGCTGGGTGGGAGCAAAGCAGAAGGGAAACAAGTTTCATGTCCAAAACACCCCTCTGCTGAGCGACCATCTGCCCATCGTGGTGCAGGCTTAGCTCTTAGCCCAGACAAAGGCAATTCAAACACAAGAAAGAAGGAAGGAAGCACTCTTCGAGCTGTCCTCATTGTGGTGGAGTGAGTGGGCTCAACCACTGAGTCACGTTCATGGCTAAGAGGAAAACCATCTTTCCCACCCTCATGGGAAATGCTCTGGCACCTGCTGTCCTCTGCTCCGTGCCTAGGCACTGATTTACCTGTTCACAGTTATGTTGGGGGCACCTCTGCACCATGATTTTCATGGTGCTCTGATGAAAATAATGCCTCAAATTTTCTAAAAGTAATTTTCACTTCACATTTTTCATTTTTCATTTTCTCTACTCTTTGCAAAGTATTCATTCAGCCCCATCCCTGGCAGTGTTCAAGGCTAGGTTGGATGGGGCTTGGAGCAACCTGGTCTAGTGGAAGGTGCCTCTGCCTGTGGCACAGGATTGGAACCGGATGAGCTGTAAGGTCCCTTCCAACCCAAACCATTCTATGATCCTATGATTCAGGTGCTTCATTTTTGAGGACAAAAACAATGTCAATTTGAAGTTGATTCTTTACTTGACCAGATATCTACCAGGCACACTTCATACATGGTGATAGCAAGCTCAGGCTTGGATATTTTCAAAGTAAAGACAAGTTCAGACTGAACAGTCACACAAGCAAATTAAATCTCTCTGCACACATCTACATACACACACACATGCACGGAGAGAGGCCACCACTGATCTTAGGTGAGATCTGTGCCCCTGTTGCCTTTCAGCCTTGGCAAGAGAAGGATTTTTTTCCACTCGCCTTATAATTTGTACTCTCCCAACCTGTCTTCAAATGAATAGAAAGAAGTAGTACACAGAAGTGAAGGAAAACTATCTGCAACCACTTAAGAGTCAAATACGCCAGAAGTTCCTAAGTCATCTGATACTAATTTCTGAAGAATTCAAATAGGACTTGTGCTATGCTATATGCCAGAAACTATAAATACAATGCTTTCTCTTATCAATCTCTTCTCTTGCTTCAGGTGGCCTGATAGCATTAGTTCAATATCTGCACTATTCCTCCTTCCTTCCCTTAACAGAACACAAGGAACCTGTGGGACTTTTCTGCTGATTTATGTTCAAAGCTGGAGGTGAAACTGCTGTATTAGAAGATCATGCTGTAAGGGGACTAGAAGCCAGCCCACACAGACTTTACAGGAAGAAAGCATAGAAAAAGGCAAACACAAGAGAAAACTTAGAACAGGGATAAAGTAGCAAATGGCAAAGTTCACTGGGAGGTAAGTTTTGCGTGCTTGCCTTTGTGTTTACACGCTCACTCCTGTGGATGCAGATCTCCACTGATGTGCTCCTGGGCAGAGAGCAGCTGGGATTCTGTTCACACTGCCAGGACTAGCCTGCAGACAGGAATTTCAGATAATGCAGCAAAGAGAGAGCATCCAGAGTTATAAAACCAGCCAAAGCAGTCTGATGGGCAAAATTGTGGCAGTGACAGGACAAGGGGGAATGGCTTTAACCTGACAGAGGGGAGACTGAGATTAGATAGAAGGAAGAAGTTCTTTACTAAGAGGGTGCTGAGGCGCTGGCACAGGGTGTCCAGAGAAGCTGTGGCTGCCCCATCCCTGGAAGTGTTCAAAGCCAGGTTGGATGGGGCTTGGAGCAACCTGCTCCAGTGGAAGGTGTCCCTGCCCATGGCAGGGGTTGGAGGTGGATGAGCTTTAAGGTCCCTTCGAACCCAAACCATTCTATGACTCTATGATTCTACGAAAACAGCTGACCACTAGAGCTGAAGTTTTGTCTTTAAAGTCACATAATTCACTACTGTAAGCTTCAGAAAGGTGTTACAGATTTCCATTTAAAGTCAAAACCTAAAAGTCCATTGAGTCACTAAATTGCAGATCTATAATGAACAGGTATTTAGATATTTCTCTTCCTACCAGACTGTAATCCACGGAGCGGTTTGCCTCCTGTGAGGTTACACAGGAATGGTTAACTCTGATGTTAGGAGTCACATGAATCAGTTGGGTGCAGGTACCCAGGGGAAAGACCAGCCACTGAACACACAAACAGGAAAGCATGAGTTTCTTTGACTCTCAAGCTGCCTGAAGACATGGCATGCCCCTAAACACCACAGTTTCATGTTCAGAGGACTGAAATTAATTACGTTTCAGTCATACCAAAAAAAAAAAAAAAAAAAAAGAAGAATTGGGATATTTTGATTTTAGAAATGCCAGTATTTCAGTCCTATTCCAAGAGAAGAATTTCAATTAAAGTAACAGAATTCCAATTCTACTGAATGTTGAACTAGCCAAATTTTCTTTGTGACAGGGATAATTCAATAAAAATTCTTATTTTTTCTCTTTTCAGATAGAATTTGCAAAATTCAACACAAACTAGCGCTGGTATTACCCATCCATTAGACAGATGAATGAAAATGAAAATACTATACCATGAAGCATTTTATTACGAAGTTACAAAAAATCAGAAGCAAAACCTTATGGATACAGGAAACTAGAGCTGTGTTATCCTTGGGCTAGATCAAATTTTAGGGGTTCAGTTGTTAAACCAAAACACAGTTGTTAAACCAAAACCTAAAATAGTTTCATGTTCATAACCTTGACTGATTTATTCAGTTCCCTTTCAGGTGACTGAACCCTTCTGCAAACCTCTTAAAGGTTAGGTCATTTGTCAAATAAACATAATATGAAACCAAAACATTACATACAATCTTTTGGTGATATCGAAGCAAAATATTGGCACTGTGGTTTTACCTCCAGGGAGACTGATATTTAACAGAAATTAATTGTTTTGGTATTCTAAAATTCTATTAATGAGAAGTGAAAAGTGACCTGAGATATTCAGATATGGCCCCTCTGGCCCTGATCCTCCTTTTTTTAGGAATTCTGCTATTCAGCACAGTATTATAACAAACACTATTACATTTGTATTAATTATTGCATTCACTCTGGCAGATGTTAGACTCATAAACTAAAAAACCCCAAACACCACCACAACCACTGTCACAAAGGTTTTGCCACTCTTTCAGTAACTGCTGTGGCAGAAGGGACAATCTAGTTCACAAGGCTTCCAGCCCAAACTCTATAGCTCAGAGATTATTGAAGCCATTTCAGTTAAACACCTAAATCAAATAGATCAAGATGTACCAGATCCACTAATCTACTTCCTTTCTGAAATGTATCCTTCTGCCATTTATCTTTTGAAGTCCACTGGAAGTCTCTCTAGTGTACTTAAGATACTCGTATAGTTGAGAACACCTCAGTAATACTGTTTCTTTGATAAGTCTTGTCTCTCAATTTACATCAGCACTGAGAATTCTCCATCAATTCCCTTCTTCCTCATTTATTTCAAGGCAAAATTTAAGAGTTAACCTTTCATTTCCATTTCATTTAACATTTCCTTGTCATAAAACATCTTTACCAAAATCATATTTGCCTTTATAACAAGTGTACAATGCTATCTGGAGAACTTAGATGAGGAAATGCCGATATATTTCATCCTGCTTGGCAAAAAGTGGCACCTGGTTCATGGAAATATAACTCCAATCCAGAAGAGTTATAAGTTTGGGTCACCACACTGCATGAAAGCAGATTGGTCGAGTGGCAAGAAGAGCTATGCACTTCTGAATACGCTTCACAAGAAGTCCAACATGGTAGCAAGCAGCTCTGTTACTATCTATTCTGCATCCCCATCTGGTGTCCTGCAATGATTTTAATAAAAGCTCTTACACATGGTCCTTAAAATGACCCATCTGTCTACTGGAGTGAATTAAAAGATGTAAATGCAGTGTAATATGCCAAAGAATATAATAGTCTCAATTTAAGATCTGACTGTGTCAACCAGCAACAGGTTCCAGCTGGGACAGCCTCATGGAACAAAGACAGCCCTTGGCTTAACAGTGAGTATATGCTTCTGAAGCCCCAAATCAGGCAAAACAGAAATAAAGTTCAAGACCTTGACCAGATGTGCAATACCCAGCAGAGCGCACAGTCAGCATGCTCCCACTGCAACCCTGCTATCAACATGGACAGTTCCAATTGGAGCAGACATCTGTTTCAGATGGCTAATGCAGGGGTGCAGTACATAACCAGAGATAACACTTGGCCAGGACTGATCCTTTGAAATACCTTTTCCCTCTTTTCTGTTGCTGGCCACAGCTTGAATTAGCTCATGTTCTACTTTAGATAACCAGGGGTAGAGTCACAGCAACTCAGTTCTGAGCTCTACAGCTGAGCAAAGACTGGGATTCCAAAGGTGCTCCAGTGCAACATTAATGGCCAAGTTTGCAAGGCCCAAGGAAACCAAGTCACACTCCTCTTTCTAACAATTCCCAACCTCTTCACACTAAATAAGGTAAACAGATGGGAATTAATTAAATCTACAAATTAATGGTTGTTCTACTAGGGTCCACAACGAGTATTTGTCATGTAACAGCACTTAGCACACGTTGCGAGGAAAGGACGTTAAATACAGACTTTCCTAATGACCTATCATCTCTAGTCCTGATAACCACTGCCCTCTTAACTGAACCACCTACACACATGCTGATATGTACATTCTCCAAGTCTTCTGTTCTACATGAAAAGCTTGAGATTATCCCAATTTCCAGAGTTTGTAGCGCTCTGCAAAGAGGAGGTTAACTCTACATGGCACATGAGCTTACTATGCAACAAACACAAGAGAAATGGCCTAGATAACACACCACCGTTTTGGGTTAGTTGAATTACTTGGTTTTGAGAAAAGGACTTCATTTTTGTTTTGCTTTCTAAGTATATTTATCACAGAAAATTCCCAATCCATGACTAGAGCTTGCAGGTGTTAACACAAATTATGTAACATTTTCAAATCTGGATTAATTCATAGACTTACCAGAAGCTCTCTTGCAGTGTTTTTCCCTTGCAGGTTGATTGAGATGGAAGAACTCTTGGAGATGATAACTCCTATCTCTCAATTACAGCCTTGATGGTCTGATAAAGACTACAAAACTTCAAGCATTAAATCCCTGATCCCTGAATTCCCCCTGAGCACTCTCCTTTGAGACCACCTGAAAAAGATAAACAGAGATGTGAAGAGCATGTGATGGAACTGTTCCAGTATTGATACTGATAATATTATGTGGCTTTACATTTATGCCAATATCAATTAAGCAGGTTTTATTAATACTTGCTGGCATTTCTTGGAGCTGCCTTACAAAGCAATATATAATAGAAGCTTTCACTTTGCACTTATGAAGAACAAAAATGACTTTCCACACTCATGCTCTGTACAGCTTCATAGGACAGGCAGCCTTTAGAGGGAGGGCTATCAGACAAGTTAGAGAAGAGCAGCGATGGAGGAAAACATATGTTCACTTTCAAAGGAAAGGCCATCTTCTCTAGACTCTTGATGTTATCCTCATAAACACTGATCAGAAGTTTCACAGAGTACATCTTTGTTGTACATCTTTGACCAGTGACCAGACCTCCCAAACCCACATGGAACATGTGTTTTCTCCTTGTGTGTAAGTACATTGCACGCTGGCAAAGTCTGACTACTGCAGGACTTTATTCCAAAGAGATTACTGTAAGGATAACTGCTAGTCCTGCAGTTTCAGGCAGAGAAACACTTGAAGGATTAAGATAAAATGGGATTGTTTGGCACACTTTCTGCAGACAAGCAAAACAAAAGAGTTAGAAGTGGCTCTTGAACAAATAGGTTCTGTTTCACCTCCACCATGCACGCACCTTTTACCTTTCTTCAGATATCCCAATTTCCTTTTCCCTAAGTTTGCCAAAGAACCACTTTGATCCGATGGATCTATGAGGTACGATATTACATCAGGCTAATTCAGAGATAATTGAGAACCCATCACAAGTTGGCCCTACTGGAAAGTTTCTTTTGAAGAAGCGTGGTTATCATTTACTGTATACTGAAATCAGTTACTGATACAATTGATGATTACGTTCACCTCAGCAACAGAAAAATAATACAAACCCAAGTATTTAACATTTCTGTAGCTCTCATAACCTTAGACTGAGCACCTACAAATTTTTTGCCCACTGTGATGCCAACTTCATTATCTAACATGAAACACTGAGATGTGGAGAAGATGAATTACTTTCCTTAGAGATGCCAGAAGGTCTGTAGTGGAGTAGGGATCTCAAAATGTGTATTACAGCCTGATCAGCTGAACATGGAGAGGTGAAAACTAGTCAAAGATTGTAGATACCAACCCTGCTGGATATTCACGCTTCTGCCTACCCCCAAAACATAGCAAACATACACCAGCGTGGTATAGTTCAGGTGTAGGTATACTCAAAGCTTTTACTTCTCTGCCTCTGAGAGGTGCTTACTAACAGAAATCTAATCTCAACTGAAATAGTTTTACACACTACTTATTAGGATGCAATTTATCATGTGTTTTCTGTCTTGTGTGCATGATAGGTTCAGCAAGCACGAGTTATAGCCCAAATGTTCTAGCTTTACCTGAAATGAGCCTTTCTGAGCTCATCGTAATTGTGTCCTCGTGACTCTGCATTAACTTCAAAGAGCACTTCGAAGACCACACAGCTCTTACTGCAAACAAGCCAGCAGGACAAGTATAACCCCTACTAATAAGGTCATAGAGGCTAGACCACACAGAAGACTCCTACAGTGCCCTTTGGGCTTAAAGATGTAGGGGGTCTGAACTACCTGCTGCTTAGACCGATTCACAGCAGCTCCAAGAATCCCCCGTGCAAGGCACACAGTGAGTTCCGTGCCCACGTGGATGGGTGTAGAGCTGTAGTTGCTCTCTGTAGATCAGATAGACACGTTCGTTTTGCCCCAGCTTGCAGCATGCCCTCCTCAAAGCTCAACTTAGAGAGAAAGGTCACACCTGAGTACTTGACAGGCTGCCAGGTAACACAGTCTCTTAGCCACCACAGAAGTCTTAGGTCTTGGGTGCTGCTTCATAGCAAACTGCGGGGGGTCAACCCTAGTTGTTCCCCATGGCAAGAACTGTGTCACCCCTTTGATGACTGAACAGAATAGGGGACACAAACCATCATGACATCCATCTGTAGAAGATGATGAGTACAATAGAGTAAGGAAGGGAAAATACCTGGTTTAAAAGGCCTAGTGTTGTCAGGTCACCAAGTAGTGCAGTAGAATCAAGATCTAGGGAGCTGTGAACCTACAAAGCTTCACTAACAAAAACTTGTGGGCTCATGGGAAAAACTGATGGAAATGGAGAGCATCCAAAGAGGAGCTTTGCGACAGTGGTATATACATGATATATTTTTGGACATCATCCTTTCTAGGTCCTCCCTCTGGACCTCCAGCTTAACAAACACAACATGCTTGCTGCAGCAGATGCCCCAGGTCTGGTGCCTGAAGGCAGCAGACTGTGAAATGCCACAGAGATTGGGCTGAATAAATGAATAGGGCAATTCATCATTCTTCTCTTTACAAACTGTCAACTGGTGACTTCCAGTTGTCTTAAAAAGAGTAGTCACTAATTACATTCTTGCCATTGCTAATAGCTAAAAGTAGTTATTGTCTGAAAGCTCACCACAGCCACTGTGTCTGGACTGTGGTCACTGAAATGCAGCCATGGAGCTTGGATGGTTAGTTTTGGCCAGACACACAAGCTATAGGTATAGTTTTTTTCAGTATGTTCTGAGTTTTTGGCACAGGAGCTTATGGTTTGAGCTAATCTTCATTTCCTCATTGCCTTGGTTTCAAACAAAACTTTTCCTTGTTTCAAATGGGAATTTTATCCAGGGTGAAAGGAGGCAGTTGGGAGGGGAAAGACAGAGGGTTGACATTTTTTGGAAGAAAGATTAGAAGTGGTGGGACAGCTCTGCTGGGGAGGTCAGGAAGATGCCCTGCTTGCTTTGGCTCAGGAATCAGAGATGCATCCCCAGACACAAAGATGCTTTGTAGAAAATGCAGTTGTGGAGTCGTATGCTCTGTTTCACTCCATCTCCCATGACATGATACCATCTTCTCCTGCTGCGTACTTACCTACCCTTCACCTTTCCTAGATGATACCAGTATTTTTATACTTTGTCCTTATTTGGTATTCACTTGTTAAACAAAACACTGAGATATGGTGATGCAGGAACTACCTCTTTTCCCAGTCATTTCCAAAGCTGGAAACCTTGCATAGGCCTTGAATGAAACACAAAGGCTACTTCACCTGCTCAAATATTTACTGGTAAGGAGCCCAAAATAAATCACAACTGTTGCTAAAGCAAATTTCTCTGAATATGGTTTTAAGTGGCAGTATTTATGGAAAATGTTGATGTATGCATTCATCTGGAGATTAGAACCAGCTTTCCTCAGAAGGACAAGGGGTCATACTCATTTATTCCTACTACAAGGAACAAGCTTTCAGCTTGAGATGGTAGTGCATTGAAAACAGACAAACCCCTGAACCTTCCAATATGCACCAGCAGAAGTTGCAGTTTGGATTTGAGTCCTTCACCACTGCGTTTTCTCCTTCACACAGAAGCCAAGCATGGGCTGACCCTGAATAAAATCCCTGCCAAGACACAGATTAAAACCTCCCTCTCTGCACCTGCCTATTATTTTACCACGACGCACCTGCAGACTGGTTTCAAGAGCCTCATTATTGCTCACTTGTCCCTGGCCTCAATCTGACAAACTTCACAGACAAAAAGGCTCCATTTCCCTTCTAATGATCACCACAACAGTTCCAGCTCTTGAAGTGCCTCAAGTCTGACCTCCTCTGGTTTTTTTTTTCCTGCTCCCTGCTCAATAAATATGTAATTATGACTGTTGATACAGCAGGTTGAAACTAGAGTTAATGTAGTTCCTAGAAAGGGAAAACTGCTTTAAAGAAAATAAATCAAATCAAACAAATCCAGTTCTCCAGGTAAAAGATACAAAAGAAGGAAAAAAAAAAAACAACCCAGGAGAGTGTAAGTGAAGACAATGACCTTTTCACATTCCCAGAGCTTCGATCTCCAAAAGTATGAATTTTCTGCACCTGGAGAGGCCTCCTCTGCATCTTTCAGCTTTGCACAGCCTTTATATTGTCTCAGTCCCTAATTTCTGTTCTGTGTGAAACATAAACGGAACCCAGCTTTCCTCCCTGCTGCTGGTGCTGCCCCTGGAGTGCTTGTCTGAGGACTAACTGCTGAAACTCCAAGCTTTCTTTGAGCTCTAGCCCTACCTGTAGGCTATTTCCCCACAAGATGTACTTGGAGCTTAATGTCTTTTTGCTAACCAGGAAAAAAGCCCCACTTAAAATCCATTTTCTACTTTGGATCTGTGGTGTCCTGGGCAGAGGACAGCCCATGTGGGCATGCACAAGTGGCCACTGTTCTCATGCATGGCTCTGATTCATATTCCAGGTCGTTCTTCTTCCAAGGCGATACATATGAATAGCTCCTGATGGAGGTGTCATGAATCTGCTTCATGGCGCAACTGACAGGCAACCAGTGAGCACAGCAAGAAAGCCCTGCTTGAGTCTAGTTGCTTCCTACAGTACCAGTTATGCTTGTAAAAATACTCTTCTTACAATATCACCTCTAGCTACTGTGTTAGGAAGCAAAGTTACAACCTTCCTTTTCAGGTACCATCCCACTGCTTCACAAGGGACCTTTTCACAGTGTTGTTGAATCAATATTGATGATGAAAGGTATTTTAAAACAATAAGAAACTTGAATGGGGAAATCAAGTACTGATGCTTTTGTTTTGTTAGAACAGGTTGTTCTTCAATCCTCCGGCCACAAGTCACTCAAAGAGGATATTGTACCGTGTGCACTTCCAAAGGCACAGCAAGGAGGAAACACTACCAAATCCTTGCCTGTTGTGCAGAAAAACCATGTCCAGAAGAGAGCCTTGTGCACAGCTGTGACATGCAGATAGATTTATTTAGACACGTTGGTCCAGACAGAAGTGAAGGGTTCTGATCCAGCTAGCAAAAGCTCTAGTCTCATGAGTGCAAGCTTCTGTTATAAACCAGGACCAAAATGGGAGAGGAAAAATGCAGATCTTGGATTTGTACCATCACAGAGGGAATGAAGTTTACCCTGTGAGTCACAAGTCACAAACCAAAGTGTATATTAATCTTCACCCTGACACATTTCTTCCATCCATCAGATCTAGCATTGTGCTAGTCAAACAGTGAGGATACATCATGTCATTCATGACACATGATGACTCCCAGATGTTCAGAGAGCTGTGCTACCCAGTGGAACAAATGGGTGTTTACAGTAAAATAAGAACCAAATTTAGCAAAACTGAAGATGAAGTTACAAGATAATTAGAAGCAAGAGGGTCTAAACCCCATGATTTACAGGGGCTCAAACTTCTGCAGAAGATCCCAAAGTACAAGCTGAGAAAACAGCCGAACAATTGAATGGCAAAAAATCAAAAACAAGCTAAAAAACCTCCCAGAAAATCACCCTGAGAGAAGCCAGAACAAACAACACCACTGCTGAGCTCTGATGTAGCTCTTCTGGTGGAGTTCCTGGGGATGAATAAAAGGAGCTCTGAGTCAGGTGCTTGTAAATAGAGTCATGCGTAACACCTACCAAATCAATGAGAAAGCAAGTTGAGAGATGAAAAAGGATCTAAATACATGTTAGAGAGTCTGTGAACCTCTCAGATGACTGTAAGAGCTCCTGATTCAGGCAGGAACACCACAAGTGTCTTTGAAGGTGATTCACTCTCAAATTTCTCAAGTGTAATATTAAGGAGCTCTATGAGCAGCTGGAGAAGGTGGTCACCTCCCTGAGGCTATGAGAGGGCACATGAACTTGGGTGCCTTTAACTTACACAAACTGCAAAGCAAAACACAGCCTTCCACAGGGCTGCCCTGGTGATCACGTTTCTGAGATGCCCAGGTCAGGACTGTGGTGGGCAAGGAAAACTAAGGGCTGTTCATCTCAGAAAGATACAGTCCACACTAACATAAAGAGTAGAGAATGGTAAAGTCTAAAACCAGACACTGCTAAACCCCAGTGAGATCGATAGTAACCCCTGTCAAAGGCTTTCCTCCTAAAAAGATCAAAGTTCCCTAAAGTCACTTCGACTCTCTAGATCTTCTGCTAAATCATCCTCACTCTCCCAGATGTTTAAGTCAATAGTGAATGGAGCCCTGCAAATGTAAATCAATCCCCCATTCTCTTGCAATTCATGTCAAAACCAGGAGGCACAAGCATCAGGAGCAGATGGTGCTACCAGCAGTGGGGATCCTGACGACCCAGAAGAGCTCAGAGGAGCCAGAGTTCACACGAAGACAGAGGGCTGGATGCCAGCACTGGCCCTGGATGCTTTCCTTATTCTGTGCTAAAGCAACACATTCTTTTTCCATAAGGCACTATCCAGGCCAACTTTTAATCTGGCTCACGGTGCTGAAAACAACCTGCAAAAAACAGGTGGCAATCTCCTTTCATGTGAGCCAAAAGACAGACAAAAATAGACTTGAAATGCCATTGAAAAGATGGTAAAATAATCCTTTTCCATCTGCTAAAGCAAACCTTGGGAGTAAGTGAATTAACAGGTCTCTGCTACCAGACATTGTCAGCTAAGCATTGCAGCTGGTTAATTAACATCAACGTGACAGCAATCGATTGCCTGTATCTCTTGCCCACATTAATCAAAGCCAGAAGCTGAGTGTGCACTTTGTACATCACTCTCAAACCCTGCTGGCATGCTGCCCATTCCTTCCTAAACATTTACAGCAGCAAAACTCATCCACATTGTGAGCACACCATAGCAAAGGCCTTTCCTCTCGTATCTAGCCCATGCCCTGTAGGTATTAGCATTAAATGCCCAGTACCATCCCCTTCACTTTGAAGTCAGCCACAAATAATGAATTCAAGATGCAAATCCCACAGACAGGGTTTTGACAAAGGAAAGGGTGTCCTTCTAGAAAGATCAGACCTGAAGGTCATAATGAACATATATCCCTGTTACTGTTACAACAGCATAGCACTAATCACATACACTGATGCTCAGAGAGCCAGTGTGATTCCAAAGGAAGGATTCTCAGCACTGTATAATCATCCCAGAGTTCAGCCTACTGTTCAAGAAGGTTCCTTCTATGAGTAGACTGCTAAAAATACCCTACATACCCAGGCATGGAAGTGTAGACTTCCCCTCAATCCAGACACAACTGGTTTAATCAAGTCAGAATGTGACCAGTTCCATCCAGAAGGGAGATAAAGTGTCTTCTGTTTAAATAAGGAAAGAAAAACTAGGCCAAATCCTTGTCTCATGTATGGTAATGTAAATCTCGAATAACTGGATAAATACAACCAGAGTTAAAGCTTTCATAAACAGGTATAAATTCGGTCAGAATCAGATTAAACACATGCAAGTTTTTAAGACACTGTCATCATTTAAACCTCAGTTACTGGTTAGATACTCAGTCAGCCTCAGTTCTGCCTTTCAGCCGCCTATTGCTTATGTGATTATTCCCAAACTGGAGTAGTCACCCAACAGGACATGTCTAACCTACATTTGCACAACACTTGACTGATGCATAAGCTGAAAAGCTGGCAGATTTGAGAATGCACATCAGAAGGACAGTACTGCAATGAAGCACCAAATACAGTTGATTAGAACCCAATAAAAAACAAGATGTCCATCTGAGGGAGTGACAATTTTCTTTTCAAATCGGGATGAGAATTCCAGAGCTTTTCCACTATGGAATCCAAAGTTCAGAACATTTCTTTTTTTAGTTTGAAATGCTGAAACATTCTGACTGAAAATAAACATTTTGACATTTCCAAGTCAGTCTGTATACATGTGGTTTGTCAACAACATTGGGTTAGAAATTGCAGAGGAAGAGGTTTTCATGTGAGGTTTATCTTGTACATCCTGCTTTTGGAAGAAATAGTGCAACTGTGTCCAGGTCATAAAGTTAAGAGGTGCTCAAAAGCACTAACAATAAATTGCCCACTCTCCTTTAATCTCAGATCAGTTTTGATCTCAGTTTAAATTATCCCTGATTTTATTCAAGCTAATTCATCTCCTTTTCCAGCTGCACAGTCAGATCCAGAGATCTGGAACACTGATGACTTTAATGCATGATACAGGATTAGAAATGTAGGAAAGCACAGGAATACTATTTTCATAGAATCATAGACTGATTTGGGTTGGAAAGGACCTTAAGATCACCCAGTTCCAACCCCCCTGCCATGGGCAGGGATGCCTCATACTAGACCATATTGCCCAAGGCTCTGTCCATTCTGGCCCTGAACACTGCCAGTGATGGAGCATCTACCACTTCTTTGGGCAATCTGCGGCAGTGCCTCATCACCCTCAGTAAAAAACTTCCTTATATCTAGCCTGAACTCCCCCTGTTTCAGTTTGAACCCATCACCCCTTGTCCTATCACTATAGTACTTGATGAAATGCTCCTCTTGAGCATTTTTGTAGCCTCCTACAGACTCTGGAAGCTGCTCTGAGGTCTCCACGCAGCCTTCTCTTCTCCAGGCTGAACAGCCCCAACTTTCTCAGCCTGCCTTCATACAGGAGGTGCTCCAGTCCCCTGATCATCCTCAGGGCCTCTTCTGGACTTGCTCCAACATTATTATATTATTACATTAATATAGTTTACATAAAGGTATTATTACATTTGTATATGTTTTCTTGGACAGTTTCATTTTGCCCATTTTAAGGATGAACACTGGATTCCACTTCAAATTTCTCTTCTGCATTTAGCTCACTTGGACAGAACTGAAAGATTTCAACATCAGACACATTTACAGCTGTGTGAACTCCTTCCAGCTATTACTTTTCTTCTATGTAAAAAGACTCAGCACTCACACAGCACCTGAATGACAATCCTGCTACCAAAGCGACCAGTACAGCAAAGGATCTGAATGAGTAAACTACTGCTGGCTCAATTCTTCTTGTTTTTTTAGTACTTTTTAAACTGGTATGCAGAGAACAGCATCCAGGACAGGAGCATAAGAGTTCAAGCAATAGAAATCTGTGCCCTAAACTTGGAAGAGAACTGTATGGTCAGAAGAATTCCATTTGTCTTGCTTTTATTTCAAATTCCTGTATCTATCCACCTTCTTGATTCTGGCAAGGAGCTGAAATGCCCAGAATAATTCTCTGTTCTCAGTATTTTTGGCTTGCCTTCAAGCAAGGGAGCTGGAAAGACTGAAATCAGACAAATCATTTCCATCTACTTTTATATCTTGGTAGTGAAAGCTTATGTGAGTTACATAAATTGTTGATGCTTGTGCAGCAGGCGTTGATCTGAAAAACTTGATACTTATTCTGTGACTTCGAAACACTTCACTCAGAGAACCTTCCTTTTATATGTATATATATGTGTTTGTATATATCTATATTTGTGTGTGTGTATATGAATCCCAATACGCAACCAACTGTTTTTCTTTACATATACCTACCACTACCTACCACATGTTTCATGGTAGTATGTTGAATTTAAGTAATTCATTGGTCCTTTAAAAATGGTGTCTTACCTTACACATACTCAAGCACCCACAAGAAAAAAAGGCAATGATACCATGTCTAGATTGTTAAAAGACCTAGAAAAGACATGGGAAGTAGCAAATAATACTGAAGAGGGAGTGTCAGTATATGAAGTTTAATAGTAAATCTATTTTCTCAATCTATTTTATTTTGATTTGATATAAAAATTTATTCTACTGCTTAAAAAGTACATGCTTAGGGTTTTTCAAAACCCCAGATTTCACTTAGTGTTCAGTATTAGTAACAGTTATGGTGATTGAGCAGTCAATTCTGAAATGGTATTAAGAATGTAATCCAGCTTCCTGCAAGAATCATCTGCTTGACATAAACTCCCTTGTGTTATAGACTGTATCACTCTACATTTATCCATGGGTGCTCCTGATTTCTTTCTCAAGGTGAGTTGACATTCTTGATATAAAACATGAGGAATATGAAATATGATAAATGTAACATGCATAAGTGGGAATACTACTGAAAAAAGCACCTGTCTTAATAGGAAGCATTAAGATTCACAGATATTTAATACTATTAAATTGGAAACATCACCATTCTATCAAGGTTTAATGTCCAGATAAATTTCAATATGCTTCTGGATTTCGATCCACAACAAGAGAGCAGCCACTTTAGAGAGAGAGATTTAAAGTAACTTAAAAGCATAGAGAGCATTCCTAGTCATAACTGTTGTGGTGCCCTGTGTATCCAAACTAAGAGGTCCTGAATCTCAAGAACCAGCGGCTACTGAGCATCACATGTTAACATCCATCAGAATGGCCAAGCAACAACGAAGATGTGCAAAATCAGGATGCAAGTTTGAAAAATGAAGCAGCTCTTTTTCTTTTTAAACATAATTTTCATGCCATTAGATTCTCAATTCATTCTCTATTAAGAGAACACTTAAGAATCAAATATTTGATGTAACATTCAAGTGTTTTGCAATACAAGCAGTTCCAGACTTCTTTAATTTTTTCCTTTTATAAAACCCTCATAACATTTTGCTGATTGCAGTGGCTTAACCTTTTCTTGATGGAAAGAGGCAGTGTGGGAGGACAAGTGGCAGAGATGTAGCATTTAATGTGTTTGATCAAGAGTTCTCTCCTACATCAAGGGTTCTTTGCTGATTGAATAATGAATCCACTACATCAATACAATAGTAAGCTTCACATTAAACTAGCATTACCACTTTCAGACAACACTTAATGTAAACTCCTTTATAGCTGTCATGGTTTTAAACTGTAAAACAGCCACGCAGTTTGTTCACTCACTTCCTTCCTTTTTCTTCCCTCTGCTCCTGGAGGGATGGGAAGGAGAATCGAAAGAATGCAACTCCCACTGGTTGAGATAAGAA
>JANRGW010041314.1:0-43485 GCA_024733675.1 Psilopsiagon aymara | reverse complement strand
GAGCGGGGTCAGCCGCAGCCTCAGGCGGGGACCAGCTGCTGGGGGAGCCCCGCCGGCCCCGGGGGTCAGGGGTGTCCTTCCGGGCCGGGCCCCGGCGGCGGCAGTCGGGCTCCCGGGGAGCGGGGAGGCAGCGCGGGTCCGGGGCGGGCGGGCGTCCCGCGCTGTTCGCCGGGCGCTGCTCGGGGCCGGGGCCTCCGGGAGCCGGGATAACCGAGGAGCGGGGTCAGCCGCAGCCTCAGGCGGGGACCAGCTGCTGGGGGAGCCCCGCCGGCCCCGGGGGTCAGGGGTGTCCCTCCGGGCCGGGCCCCCGCTCAGCGGCAGCGGCGGGCAGAGGGGCGAGCTTGGGCCAGTCCGTGCGTTCTGAGTGCAGGGCCAGGGGCTGCAGAGCGGGGTTGTGTTGGTGAGCGAGGCTGTCCATGGGTGCTTCCGTGAAGCAGTTTAGTTCATGGTTACTGTGTGATGTTGGTTTTAATAACTGGGGTATCTTGAATTATCTGCAGCGTTTTGCCGTATGCCTGAAGTAAGCGCTTCTCACTGAACACAATAATTATTAGTAAATAATTGAGCTTTTTTTTTCTGTGCTTTGCTGTTGGGTGAGGAGGTGGTTTCAAACTCTCTTCTGATGATCAAGAAAAGACACTGCACTTCCCCTAACAGCACATTTTGCACATGTCTTTCTTTAAAAATAGTATGAAAATGTATGTGAAAGCCTTGTTTTACCTTCTTCACTGCAGCAAGATGTAGGTGGTGTCTCACTTTCATCGCTAAATATAGTTGAAACGCCAGAATTTCTCTGAAATAAAGGTATAGAAGAGAGAGGATCAGAGAATTCTAAAAACAGCTTCTAAAAATCCCCAGTCATTCTGTGACTTGTCTCCATGTTACCTGTTAATTCATACATTCAGTGAGATTCTTTGAATATGGACACGGAGTGCACAGTTGCATGGCCATTAACCATGCTGAAACACTCCACACAGATGTAATTCCTGGTTTTCCAGGTTATATTTCCATCTTGTATTTCAGTCAGCTGACTTTGACCAAATGCCCATTGTATATTACTACACTGGTGGATAAATTCTGTAAGTTTAGTGAAGTTCTGGCATCATTATTTTTGTCCTATATAAGTTCAGACAGCAGAGGCATCTCATATGCACAGACCCTATCACACACAGATTAAAGTTCATGTCCCAGCTGCCATGCAGCACAATGCTGACAGTAATGCGTGCCTATCAGTTATACCCATTTAGTAATATTTCTGCAGATTTTGTAATGAAATGTGAAATAAAGCATATATAAACCCCAAAAGGACACATAATAAAAGCAGTGCACAGCTACATCACGATTAGGACCAGCTGTCAATCCTGTTAATACCCCTTTTATTCAGCTCTTGTTACAACAGATAGAAGGCATATCTTAACAAATGACTGTATTTTACGCCTAGGGAGGGGCAGTTGATGGAGGAATATGTGTGTGTGGTGTGGGCACTGTCATAATTCTTGTTCCCCCTGCTTCAGATGAAATGATAATAAAGATTATTACTTGAGAAAAAGAAATACAGAAAGGAGATGGATTATTACTGGGAGAGGAAATGACCTACAGGATGGTTTGTCCTGTGCAAGAGCGATCAACTGCGATAGCATCAGCCATTCCGAAAGGAAAGCAAGCGGCATGTCTGGGGGGGATGACCCGTCCTGCTTTTCAAAGTGACGTCTGAGGATAAGCTACAATGGATCCAGCAGTCCAGCCTCAACTGTGTTTGAATACACAGCCAGAAGCCAAAGCTAGGGAAAACTTATTTCATTAAAAGGAACCCCCCCCCCAAGGTGGAAGGAGGAGATGGCTTATTTAATCGATACTGGAGACAAAGTGGTACCCTTGAAAAGCGCAAAACCCCTTTACAAACCAAAGCAGTTACATCATGAACATGAAGAGTCAAAAGACAGAGAAGATTAACTCTGTCCATGCAGCAAACACATCACTTTGCTATGAACAAACTTATTTCTGTATCTCGGAAGGAGTTGCTGCTACCCTTGATTCAGATCAAGGTCTAACTCCTGAAATTGTTTGTTACTCTAAGCACATGAAGAGGCCTCACAGGAACCATTCACATGTGAAAAGAGCTAGGCCCGGAGCCAAAGTGTTGCATACTGTGAAGGTCAAGTCTGCTTCCTCTCTAAAACTTGTGCTCAACAGGAAAACTCTCAGAAATATGGTTTCCATAGAGCACCTTCAGCTGATTCTTCAGGATGCTGGAATCAGTTTGTGCACTAGCAGGTCCCTGTGACTGTGGTGCTGGGGGCTGTGCAGGCAGGCTTGCTTGCAGAACAGGGGGTGACCCTGCCTTTCCCTGATTGCAACTCCTGTGGTTCCCCTTCCCAAGACACTGATTTTTTTTACAAACGTCTCCAAATGGAAGGAGAAAAGTCTCATAGATACTGTACAAGTACAGCTTTGCAGCCACCGTGGAATAACCTCTTAATAAAAATTCACTGCCTGTAGGACAAATTCTCAGCATTTTTGCAAAGGTCACATGAAATATATTGCAAGAGTGGCCTTCCTTTGGTCACCCAGATAAGTCATGGAGAGGCCACTGTAGATGACAGTCTCAAAGAAAGATCATAATTCACTTTTATGTCTCTATGCAAGAAAATAAGAGACACAAGCTTTCCCTTTGCTACTGCGAATGGGGCATATGTGGAGGCCTGTGCAGGGAACAAAACAGAGCTACTTTCACCAGCCTGACAGATAAGGTTGGAGGTCTGTCCCTCCTGAAGGCCTCACATAGTGCTGCTTTGTTTCTTTTTTCCTGCCAGAGCAATAGAAAAACTCAGAAAACAAATTGCAACTGCATTGTAGGATATCTTTTACCAGGATTTTGCCTCAATCCTAAGACTTTTATTCTCCCTATACTTATGTGAAAAGTAGTTTCTTTCTCTTCCTTTTCCCTCATCCCCATTTACTGGAAATGTCGAACAAATCCCACTTGGGACCTTTGAGCACTAGCACTGTTTTTACTCCTGCTTCTCAATAATGGAAATTCCCAAGTTTCACCTTTTCTAGGAGTAATGTTTATCTGTGTTGCACCATGCTTCATAAACACCAATTGACACTGCATCTGGGCTTGGTAATAACCACAAGCAGTGGTGCTCAGAGTCTCCCCTTTTTGCAGTGGTCTACGTATCTACTACTGATAATATGTAGGAAGTTAAGACTGTTAATTTAGAAGGGTCATGGTTTCTAAATACATGGCTTCCAAACACATTTTGAATGGAGAGCCAGGCACCAGAGGCGTTTATGGTCTTGCAGGTCTACTGTGAGAACAATTATAATATGGAGCTGTAGAGGTCCAGTACCTAACAGCGGGGGGTGGAATATACTAATTTATTATCATCTCAGCTGTCAAGTGACAATGGTTTTTAAATGTCATGAATTATGTATAAGATACAGTCATTTTTGTAGTGCACATTTGGTGAGTTCATACACATGTACCAAAAGGGCATGGCTTCGGCTCGGGTGCACAAGACAAGATATCAGAAAGGCTCAAAATGGAACTTAGCGCACAGGCAGGAGATCGTGGACCGCATTCCCTGCTTGACTACGTACGTCAGGAGCTATGATATCAATGACAATGCAGGTGATATTGTAAGATGACTTAAATAAGATAAAAATTAGGCTGAGTCTTTAACCTAGGGCTTAATGAAATACCTTTTGTCAACTGTCTTTGATAACAGGAAATTAATTCGTAAAAATCCACAGAAACCATTGACTTAAATTAATTTTGTAAACTTAACGAGTGTTACACTGTGCTGTTCTCTGCATCTCTTATGAATGTTTGGGAATTTCTGTCTTACAAAATAGAAACAAACTAAGAAAGCTGAAATACATTGTGTCTTGTGCTGTACTTTACAGCACAGCTTGTGTTTAAGAATCCGTCTAGACATGCAAAAATGCTAGAATAAACAATATTTTTTTCATTATTTTAAATTAGCTTGTACTGGAAAGCTATAAATTTCAGAATGATGCACATGAGCAGCATTGCATATCTAGTCAAATATTCAACCCAAAAGAGACTAAAAGACTTACCTGCCATTATAAATATGAATTTCCTTCCATGTTAATGCAATTACAAGCGATCTCCTTTGAAAGAAAAAAACACATAAACCTTCAGGATATTTTACAGGATATTCTACTTAGTAGTATGAAAGGTCACATCGCCTCTTATTTTAGTGACTTGTTCAACCCATTTTATTTTATAAACGTTATTAAATATTATTTATTATGGAGCTTCAAATATTGGTTCATCTTCGATAAATATTTCTCTTTATTCCCCTTTCAGCTGCATTGTGTGTGCTGTTAAAGAAGAATCAGCTGGAGTCAGGATTAAGATTTTGAATGCAGAAATGAGCTGGAGAACAATGATGGAGGTGGTCATGCCAAGGTAAGCAGGTTTTCTCCCTGTGTCCATGCAAGGTGCTAATAAAGCATGTAGATACCTATCCTGACAACTAGTCCTGTGGTTTGTGGATAGAGAAACAATTCCATGACACAGCAACCATACGTCAGGAGACACAGTCTGAGACAAACTGCATATAAATGGAAGATTTGAATTCAACTTTTAAAAAAGCATCCTTGATTCAGCTATGTATCATATACATTATAAATCATCAGTTAATTATCCTTGGTTGGTAACAAAGATGTTGAAGAAAAGCCCCACCTCCTCACAGGTGCTTCATAGGATTGTAAATAAATAGTTTTTAAGAGTATTTCAAATGTAAACTGTCCATTCTTGTCTGCCATTGCAGTTCCTTGCTCCTCTCAGAGCGTAGGATGCCTTTTTGTACCACCTGTAGCTGGAGAGCAGCAGAAGGGGTGTAAATCTGATGCTGATCTGGATCTTGGAAGACCCATTTTTCTTTCTCACCAGGGTACTGTCTTCAGTCTGGCTTGTGACAAGTGATTTAATTTCTACGCCAGTCACATCCTTATTAAACATGAAAAGTAATACTTCAATAATATGAATATCTTAAATATTGCTCAGATTATGCTTGAATAAAGGGATACACACACATTGTTTGATATATCATTTCATATAGCTGAAATTTTTCACATTCAAAAATATAATTGACAGTATTTTAAATGCTGAGATTTATTTGTGTGGTCTCGTAGGCAGAACAAAGTTACAATAAATTAAAATAAAGTGCTTTTAAATCTTCATCAGACTTGGATTACCTAAGCTATTAAGTATATTGTACTTAGCAAAAGGGAAAAACATTGCTCTTTAGTAATGGGATTTTTTTAGGCATCCTATTTGGCATCACTTTAATACTAATGGTATTTGATGGCCATATAATACTGAAGAGAGTTCCTTTCAAAAAATTAGATTTACAAGGTTTCCTTGAAGTGTATGTATTGAGGAGTATCAGGACCTCATCTAAATCAAGCTGGAATCTCCATTAAGCTGAGAGTGCAGTGGCCTGTGTGGTTGCTAGTTTGGTTTTCCTTATTTTGCTGACTGAAATTAGCATGTGTGGAATACCAATATTATGAGAAACACTCTGAGAGTAAACTCATCAGGGAACAGAGTCATAGGATGTGTACAGCACTGTGGTGTATCTGCAGACTTTGCCACATATTTCCTTCTACATGAGGCTGTGATGGTGCCAAGAACTTCCAAAGAAGCAAAATAAACCATAATGTTTCCATAGGTTGGACTCACTAGTTCTGTTTCACAGTAAGGTTGAAAGTGGGAAACAAAGTACACAGCACTTCTGGAATCAGAAACCAGCTGTAGCTGTATCATTTGTCAAAAGACACATTCTGTATTAGGTGACTAGATAGATTCAGTATTCAGTAGGGCATGGCCAGACCATACCTAAGTGAAGTTATTATTTGGCAATCATCACAAAAGAAGGCAGTAGCACCAGCAATATGACATCAGCATAACAAAATCAGCCTACTTTCAAATTAATATCCAGAGGACTTTAAAGAAAGGAGTTCTTCCAACACACAGATGTGCTTAGAATGTTTCAGTAGTTTAGGAAAGTCAGGGAGAGAATGGTTTGACGAAGAAAGACTGGAAAAAAAGGTTCCTGAAGTTCTGATTTCTGCACACAGAGGAGAGGTGTGCAAACCAGGTTACTTTCCTCTCTGGCACATGATTTGCAGGGAATGAGGTTTTGTGGCTTTTAAGCTTTGTAATCTGAGTATGCAAAGTGTTCGTCAATACCAGCTTTCATAACAGAACTTGGAGAAAAAACAGATGAGCTGGTGTCCACAGCTGCAAAATCCTTTGAACCTAACTGTGAAGCATTTACTTACCTCATGTGCTAGAGAATGCAGGAATTGCTTTGCAAAACAGTTTCCAGGTAAGACCACTAACCTGGGCCAAAATATTCATTCATTCAAAGTAAGTAATTCCGAGATAGGAGTTCCTGAATAAACACCTGCTGCAGGGTCAAAATAATAATAGGGAATGAGCATGAATGCTTCTAGCTGCGTAATGCTACCCAGTGCTCAGCAATTCCCATTCCAAAGATTGCTGTATTTCAGTGGCGAGTAAAGGCGCTCATTTAAAAAATGCTTGGGATTGTTCTGGAAGAACTAAAGCATACACTGTGATATGGATGCCTTCCCTTCAATTTACATAACACAATACTTATTATTAAGTATTTCAAAGGATTACATAACGTAGTAGACTTCCCTTTCACAACAGGAACATGAAGTGATTTATTGGCAAGAAAACTACGGATCAGTACAGCCTCTGGTGTCAGTCTTACCTGGGTTTTGGGTTGACATACTGGGACATGGTGTTCACTCATTTCAATGTTGGCGATTCGGTGTGGACTCTGACTGTACTTGCTGAAAAGGCATTTTTGCCAATCAAAATCTGGAACTGCATTTAGGTGTGTTTGGTTTGGGTTTTTTTCCATCAAAACTACATCTGCTGTTAATGCTTCAATGAACTACCTCTAAACATTAAACCATGAGATACCTCCATGCCAAAAATGCTCTTGTGAGACCTCACTTGGAGTATTGTGTACAGTTCGAGAGTCCTCAGCATAAAAAGGACATGGAACTTTTGGAACAAGTCCAGAGGAGGCCACGAGGATGATGAGGGGACTGGAGCACCTCCCGTATGAAGATATGCTGAGAAAGTTGGTGCTGTTGAGCCTGGAGAAGAGAAGGCTGCGTGGAGACCTCATAGCAGCCTTCCAGTGTCTGAAGGGGGCCTATAGGGATGCTGGGGAGAGACTTTTCATTAGGGACTGTAGTGATAGGACAAGGGGTAACGGGTTCAAACTTAAACAGGGGAAGTTTAGATTGAATATAAGGAGGAAGTTCTTTACTGTGAGGGTGGTAAGGCACTGGAATGGGTTGCCCAGGGAACCTGTGAATGCTCCATCTCTGGTGATGTTCAAGGCTGGGTTGGACAGAGCCTTGGGTGACATGGTTTAGTGAGAGGTGTCCCTGCCCATGGCAGGGGGGTTGGAACTGGATGATTGTAAGGTCCTTTCCAGCCCCAACTATTCTATTCTTTTCTACTGCACCCTGTTCTATTCTCCTCTATGTTATGCTATGCTATGAAAAATACTGACCCATCCCCAAAATCATTACTGAATTATAGCACTTATTTCTAGGATATTTTTATGATTAATGAGCAAACACATTCTTCCACTTTTTTAATACAGAGCAAACCAGGATATCATTTGCTATGGATAGATGTTCTGAGCTCTCTTTGAAAACTTGTGCCAAATTGGATGTAGGCCCTTTTTATAAAGAGCTGGCTGATGAGACTTCAAAACCTGGCCACAAATACAGTACACAATGATGGCAAGCAGAAATGCTTTTCCTGGTGGCAGAAGTTACCCATATGTGGACCACATACAATGTTTGCCATTGATAAAACTCATGTTTTTTAAGTGCTTGTGAAAATTGAACATATGCTTATGAAAGTTTCTTGAGCTAGTGCAAGGCTATCAGCCACTGATGGTAATGGGTTGTATTCTGGACTTCTGAACTGGAGAGAAGACTCTGAGATGTTACTGTTAGCGAAAACAAAAATTACAGTTAACACAATGAAGTGCTTGTACCTTGATCACCTTGTGACATTCTGTCTCACTGCATCAGGAACCGATGAAGAGTGATATAGAGTGTGATGCATGGAGCGCATCAGAGTTATTTTTGTGTTGGAGTTTCACAATTATCCCAAGAAGAGTGCTCAGCATGCTTTGCAAATGCCATGCCTCCAACAACACCAAGCTAGCAATGCACTAGGACTACTCGCTTTTACCATATAACTGTATATCTACTGCCTTATCAGGGCTTTTCATTAGATTGAAGGAAGAAAGGCTCCTTGCATCAGAAAATATTTATTGCTGCAGAACATCAGTTTCCCAAACCAGTGTATGTTCTGCAGTACTTTATCCAACTGTTTATAAAACCTGCTTAACTTATTGAGAACTCAATTGCTATTTGAAAAACGTTTTTTTTTTCAGAATGAAGAATTTATGTAACGGCAGATTCGGGTGATGTACGGCGAGCATCTGTATGTCGGCTGCATTTCCCATGCCAGAATCACTAGAGGGAGTTCTAGGCAACGTTACTCCTTCACTATCTCCAATAGCTTTGCAACTGTAAAATTAGGAGAGGTTTCTAATAATATTTAGCAGGAAAATACACGATGATTTTCATCGCTATAATTTCATTTCACTGCCTAGTTACTGATTATTTATGAAACTGGTTTAACCTCACAAGTCACCTATCGCAAATCATGATCTTGCTTAACAGCCACAACAAACCAGCAAGATAAACATCCCACACAAGGCTTCACATTAACATATTTCTCAATTAGTATTATGAATCACAGATGCGATGTTGATAACATACAGGAATTTTAGAGCAAACAGCAAAAGAAAAATTAAAGTAAATATCTGTTAAAAATACATTGATCAGTCAGGTTTAGGTGACACTTAGGCACCTTTCTCTAGTTCAGCCTAGCCCAGGACTTTTTTGCTCTTGGATTTATAATGTGGATTTCAGTGCAGTGGAAGCAAAGCAGTTTTATTCAAATTTTATGTAGCATTGTTGTTGTTGCCAAAGGAAGAAAATGCTTGATGGAGAAAAATAAAATTGAGTGCTTGCTATCCTAGACCATTTCCATGTTGAAACCAAGTTGTTAGCTCTATAATTTCTCAAAAGTGAAGAATTTGAGGGGAGAACCAAAAGAGACTGAAAATTGTTATTACCCTTACTCCTAGTAATCTTGAAATAAAAATAATATACAGAACTCCACAGTGACGTATTGCAGATAACACATTTGATTTATAGTAAGACAACTGACAACAAATGATTGTTTTTCTTAGCACATGGTTATTCTTTTTCATAACTAGTAGCTGCCAATATAGCCTAAAAGTCTTAGATTCCAGTGAATTGAGTGTGTACTCCATTTCAGAGTGTCATAATAAACACAATTTAAAGAAACAAGTGACTTCGTACTTACTGTATGCAATAGTGAAGCTCAGCTTGCTCTCAAAAGCTGGCTACTTATGCCTAAGATTTGAAAAGCACATGAGACAAGAACACACAGGTGTCACTTAGGTGGCTTTCATGTCCATGATTAAAATATATGTGATTAGCTGTACCACTATGGCAGTTATGGCTCTGTTTTCTTTTATATAGACATAATCATGGTAATAAAAGCTATAGCAGTTGATCTGGTGCAGAAAAGATTTATGTGAGTAAGATTTTACCCTCCTGAACTCTTATAACTATTTTTAAGCTGATTTTAATCATTAAGTTTTAGGTTTTGTCACTTTAGCTGTTTCAGTTCAAATTGCAAACCTGGAGCATGGAAGCATCCTAAGTTTCATGAAGTCTCTCTGAAAAGTAACTGAAAACTAAAACCAGGACCTTAGGGTGCCAGGATCAATCACCACTGATGTTCAAAATGGTTTGACAAAGAAATTAGACATCAAGAGATTCAAAAAACCTTCCTATGAAACACATACATGATACAAGTGCAATAAATCTTTACGCATGTAAAGGATACATTCCTAGAGAGTGCACTTCTGCCAACATTGTGCTTGTAACTTGCATTACATGCTGCTACGTTTTTGCTAATATTCTTAGCTGTGTTCTCTGGAAACATGTTGATGTCTTCAAGTATTCTTGATGAAAGTGATGTAGGAATGAATGAGTTTTCAAGACCACATCTTTGAGGTTATTATCACATATGATCTGACTAATATTTCTGTCAAGATTTTGATTTTTCTTTTACAAAGTAGATCATGAACCAAAACAATCATTAATATTACACTGTGATGTTTGATTAATCTAAGTGCCCCAGAACATTTATAATTTTATTTATGTTTATATTGGCTATGTACTCATAATGAAACATAATGTCATGTAATTTGATAAAATAATATCTAACGAAACATATCCAGTGATATATATATACTATAATGGATCACAATTTGAGGAAAAGAATAATTTAGTTGGCTGAAAAGGCATAAGCAGGGCTCTGTTTCCAGCCCAACAATGGATCTTGGGCACAACCCTGAAAAAAATGCTGCTGCTTCAGTTCCTCATCTGATCTTTATGAATAAAATTTTTAAATAATTAATAAATATTTATCATCACCTTTATTGTTATCATTGCTATCAATAACTTCAACTACAGAACTCAACTGGAAAACCTCTGTCTACTCCAGGCAGCTGAAAGTGGTATTGCTGCAATTATTCAGAGCACCCACATTAAAGTTACTTAACTTTTGCTATCATGAATATATATTTCAGATTTTTTTTGGCAGGGGTAGATGTTGACGTTTGTATTCTTTCAATTAATACTGTAGAGAAAACAGCTACTGAAAAAAATCCAAATCAGTGTCATGCCTGTGCCAGTTTTGTTTGTGTGTCCTGAATAAATGCTAAGGCAGGCTAAGACAAACTGGAAAAAAAGATGCTCTTTCTTCATAACATTACCACAGAGTGACTGAAATTGCTGTAACAACATAAAGAGGGAACTCAGGCTAGCTCACAAGTTATTGAAGCTTAACAAGATAATCCATCATCTGACCTAAGTAGATGACCAAGTCAGTGCTCTCTGCCCATGGCAAGGGCCTGGTAAACTACATTAACTTGAACTTTGCAACATGCTCCCATCCTCCATTTACAACAGTTTAGACCACATATGCAGTAGTTACCATGGATAAGCTGATACTATGCTTTAATGCATTACTGCTGTAGTCACCTGTGTGCCTGAACCCCTGCTTATAGCAATATATTTCAGCTCATAAAATTCCCTGCACAGACAAGACCAGCTTTTGCTTTTATCATTATTTCAATCGCTTTAGTGTAGATCCAATTACATAGGTATAAAATGTTTCTACTGGCATACCCTGGCATCAGTACAACAGCAGTTAAACAGATAACTCTAGAATTGGGATAGATGTGTACATAACAACAGCTGATCAACAACTATGCTGATAAAATTTAAATAAGATCAAGCCTAAATCTTATCCTACACTGATAATAGGAATGTCTGTTATGTGTCAGCTTACTGGAGGTGAGAGGAGTAAGACCAGAAGCTGATCTCAATAAAACCTCCCTCAAGTTCGTGTGGGCTATCCTTTGACACAGGTTAAAGCTACCGAGGTCTCAAGCTTGCTATGGGCAGCTGCGTCATAATAAAAACCACAAAGCAATGGCAGCAGTAAATGCCAGATTGATGATTACCACTTGAGCATATACATTATGGCATTGTCTAACTATACTTTAACTACATATCACCATATTTTACAATTCACAATGTACTTGCACTGCTACAGTAAGTGAAACAGAGAAATGTACAGGTGAATGTAGGCGAAACAGACTGTAGATGTCTTTAGAGAATACTGCTTTCTCCTGGCCACAGCCATGGGTCAGCATATAAAAAGGCAAAGGAGAAGGATTGTGTTCTTC
This sequence comes from Psilopsiagon aymara, assembly GCA_024733675.1. Classification (NCBI taxonomy): domain Eukaryota; kingdom Metazoa; phylum Chordata; class Aves; order Psittaciformes; family Psittacidae; genus Psilopsiagon; species Psilopsiagon aymara. The sequence goes on along the minus strand of JANRGW010041314.1, from coordinate 31,525 downwards.
CTCCACTTCTGCCTCTATTCATTTGCTTGCAAGATGTTGTAAATTAAGAGCAGAGGCTGTGATCTGTGTTAGACCTGAACTGAAAATGTCTCGTGCTGCTTTGCAAAGGTAAAAAAGCTCAACCTGCAATAGGTACTGCCATGTAATGCAGGGCATATTCTAGCCATAGTTAAACAAAATGGTTTATCTGAACTGAAAATAAAGTATCTGTTGCAGTTGATATATCTGCCAAATTTAAAACATGATATAAACTAAAGTCGACAGCATAAGCCACTCAAACAAGGCCTCAGGGATTCCAAAATGTGCCTTAATATTTATTTTTCATACTTGATTGTAGGTTATGCACAGGTAAGTGTAGTGCTACCCTGAGGGTTTGAAGTGTAATGTAGTCAACCATGATAATACCTTCAGTATCTAGGAAGACAGTTCTCACAATGACTAATATGAAATGAAAGCAAAGCTGAATGTTTTTCAGACTAGTGTTAAGTTTCCTCTAGAGTTATTCAGTAGATTTCTGAAATGTTTTCAGTATTTCCCTACTAGTAAGACGACAACAAGTATTGCCCCATAGTGACACTGTATGTTCTAGCACTCAAAGAAACCTAACATTAACTTGCTTTTATAACTCGGTAATACATGAAAAATTGCTATCCTCCTGTCTATCCACTACTTTCTGCAGCAATTTGGACTCAAAAATGAATCACTAACCACTGACACTTATACATGTAGTAATGACAAAAAAAAATTACCCAGAGTTATTCTGCTTCAGGTGTTCCCACCCATTTTAACCTGTCTCTCAGTGGTGAAACATGTAAGAGCTAGTCAGACAAATACCGTGTGCTTATAGATATTTTTCTTAGCCTTAATTACCTTAAAATAAAAATGCAATCTCAGGAGGATTTTGAAGGCGTTTGTACATATTACACAGACATATGCAAAACCAGAGCTGTGCCTCAGAAGAAAACAGTCTTCAGATTAGACTCACTGGCTCTAGCTGCTTTATGTTGTTCAACTGATACAAACAGATCTATGCCTGGCTTAACAGTAAGCAAATTTCAAGCAGCTTTATGTTGTTAGAATAGCACAGGACACCAAAAAGTGCTACTGAATGGAATTTTATCTCTGATAAAGGAAAAAAAAAGGGTAAAGGGTAAAGTTAAGCCTCAGCTTCTTACACAATCTTTTGCTGGAAGTTATACTTGCAGAATGGGATCAACAAAAATTAGCATGTTAAGTGAAGAAACACAGAACATAATGCTGTATCTTGAATATCTGCCCCTCTTTGAAGCTTAATGTTGCCATGAGTTTTTCCTTTGGTTTGGCATTTATAGCACAGAAACCTCTCTGCAAATAGACAGCTTAAGAAGCAAAAAGGCATACACAAGGAAGGAGGAATGATGTCCTCTTGCCCTTTTGCTGTAGGCAGCTCTGCTGTTACAGTGTATTCACAGGAGACCAGATTCTGTTCCTCCCTGCCTGCTGCTGGGTAGACACGCTCCTTTTTGTATGGAGTCTTATTCCATTGTCACTTCAACTTAAAATCTGGCTGCTACCAAAAAAGTTCCTTCTGTCTCATTTGTTTTAATACCCACATTCGTAGGGGAAGCCAAGTTCTACTTGAAAATATAGGATAATCATAATTCTAATGACTGTGCTATGATCTCCGCATTGTGGTTAGCTTCCTGGCTGTAACATGATGCTTTATCACAATTCAGTGTTAATTGTGTCTTGTGACAATGGAAAGCAATTCCTTTCCCCTTATCATCATCATAGTCATGTCAATGGATTAATCACTAGAGCATAACAAATACAGATCTTAATCTATTGTAGTGTTTCAAGACTACTGTTGGATTCATTAGCTATGAAAACCCCAAAATTTTACTCTTGGTTTTCTTGCTTTCTCAAAGCAGAAGACATGCATGCATAGACCAAGAATTAGAGCTTTATGTGGATTATAAAATTATTGACCTCAAGGGACATCAGTGACATTGTACTGAAAAAAATGAGCCAAAGTGGTTTGTTCTGTCACCAGAGCCCCTGAAAGGTACCTAAAACTTTTTTCATAGTATAGTATTCACTATACTATATAGTTTAAATTTATGTTGCATAAGAAAAATGTTAAAATTTTACTTCCTTTATTTTTTCTTCCACCTTTTCATTCTTTGTCATCTTCAAGGCCAACCACCCACAGTATTTCTATTTTCTTAAAACTATTTGCAAGAAGATTTTCATGTGCTTTACCATTTTGAGCCTATGTTTTTCTGGAAACCTGCAGTGGGGTTCAAACTGCACCTGTCTATATGTAAGGTTATTGAAGTCATTACTCAGAGTTCATGGCTTCTTTCTTCTGAGTGTTGTCAATGAGAACTTTGGTTCTCATTGTACATTTGTCCATTACTTTGAGGAACTATGTGATAGTAATTAAAGCTCTTACAGACCTGAAATGAGCTTCTTGTTTTTCTTACTTTATACTTTTTTTTCAAACCTCAAATTATTCTGATTTATCCTTTAATAATCCCTAACTTTAAAAATACTTTTCTGTCCCAGCCTATAATTTTGCTGCTGATTAGGACAATGCCAGTACCCTACTCAGCTTATTTCACCTTCATCTGGCAGATCATACACTTATCTGCATAGACCAGTGGAGTAGAGTGCAGAGATCCCTGAAGCAGTATGGCTTCATCAAAACAATTTGCAGCTGGGCAGATTAGCTTTACCTTTCAAACTGGGCTAATACGATTATATTCAGCCTCACTTACATGATTATATTGCTTCTAGGCTTTATTCCTGCACTTCTGCACACTGCTGCCATTGTGGCATACAGACCTACCTACTCACTTAGTGACCACTGCATTGTCCTAGTTTTCTGACCTGTAAGAATTCCTTTACTGCTTTCCAATGTTAAATTTGTAGTGACCACTTTTTGTGACAGTGAAAATGTTCGGCTACAGTACAAATCCCTTCCTGTTCCCTCCTCCCTGCCACATCTTCTGGTCCCATTTTCTTAAAGTTATTAAAGATTTTCTTTTTGCACTGTGAGAATGACAATGAAATCAAGCCTGCCATAGTGCTGCATACAAATGTTCCCCAGAATAAAAGGAATAATTGCTAGCGAGTTGCAAATCTCAGTTTTAAGTAATAAATAATTATTGTTATTCCATGTCCTAGGCAGTTAATCCCTGTCATATACTGCCTGCATGCACCAGTGCTAAACTTTTGCAAATAAATCTCGCAATAGGGCACCTTTTACTCTGTACCAACCCCAGAATGCATTATTGCACTAGCTATTGAAACACTGGAAAGTAAAAAGCATTTCACAGAATTAATTTCCTCTCTTTCATGAGATATTGCACATTAACTGATCTGAAACCAGAGCAAGTTTCTTTTATAACGTGGTCCCTCACTAGGCAGGCTTTCCACATAGCACAGGAGCTGAAGTAAACAATCGCTTAGAAGGAAGCTCGCTAGTGCCCTGCCATGCTGATGATTCTAGAAAAGGGGAAAAAAAACCCACTCAAGTAACATTTCATTGCATGTTGAAAAGAAAGTGTAAGCACTCTGTTTAGAAAGCTTTAAAGCATAATTGGAATTCAACATGCAGATTTCTGTATTATTACAATGCTGTGTGCACTAGATCATTTGCTGAGCAGCCAGCATTTTAAACAACACATTGCAAGAACTTTGTGCTTGTACAAAAACAATGTAGAAAAATTAGGATGACAGCACAAGTATAAACATTCTTCAGCTGAAATGGGAACTACAGTGCAGTGCTAGCCTGTGTATTATGAGAACAGAGCATTTCTGCTTCCATGGAGCACAGATGGAGCACAGATCACTAGCATGCTGGCAAGCTGAACTCAAAACAGAGGTAAGCTACATATGTATTGGCAGGTAAGCTCACTGATCTTTTTAACCCAATGAACATTGGATGTGATGTGAGATTCACTAAATTGTACATTGCAAATCAAGGTCAGAATGAAGGGTGACTTACTGTTTTGTGACATTCTCTCTGCTTCACTGACTGAAATCAGTTGTGAATTACAGATTATTTTCCCTATGCTAATTTGACAGGAATTTGCAGATATATTTGACTATAGAATTAAGCGTATCTGGACTCAAATCTGCAAGAAGCGGTAGGAAAAATAATTGAAAAAAAGTAAATTTATACTTGTTCTTATACTACCATGATGCTGATGCTGCTGTGCATAAAGACTGGTGTCTCTGTGTGGAATTAAGGTACCATGCTCACTGCGAAGAAGGCCAGGAGGTTAAGCTGGCACTGGAGTATCCTAGGCTAACCCATCCTTTTGCTGACTACAGTCACAGGAAAGATCTGCATCGGTATGAGAATGTGTGCGACTGGAGCCTCCTCTTTGCTTTGTGAGATGGATGACGCTGGCAAAGCACTCCAAAGCCACAGCGCACAGGAGAATCTGGGTCATTATGCAATGTGTTTGCTGTGCCAAATCATAATGTCAGTGAAACTGTTAGACCACTAACCTAAAAAACAGCTCCTGTTTGTAAAACACAATCTTAAACACACAATACAGACCAACTGTTATTGAGATTGTGAGGTGGTTTTGGTTTTTTCTCAGAATAAGTCATAGTAAAGAAAAGTATATACAGAGGAACAGTGTGTGCAAAAAAGCGTATGTATACACACGGATGTGTATTTACACTCATTGAGGGTTTTACCATTCATGGCATACTGCAGGATTCACGGTCACTAGTAGGACTCAATGAAATGCCTGTTCTCTGAATCAGTCTCCCATTTATCTACTAAATCTTTCCATTTCATCCAACCTAAAGAACTATTTCTTTATATAATATAAATATATTATATAATAATCTATAAATTGAGAAGAGGTGTACATTAGCTCTTTAATAAAAACGTGAAAGAAAATGTGATCTTGGATTATAGCTGTATTTGCCTATAACTGTAGATCATTAGCAAGGCAGACTGAGTGAAAAGAAAAGATTCCCTGGCAACCCTCCCCCTCTTCCAATGCCTGCTCAAGCAGAAAAAAAGACAACCTCCCTGCATACATATTCCAATGAGCCACTGTGGGGCAGTAACAACAAAAACATTCCAAAGCAAAACAAGGGCCTTTGAACAGCCAGTTTGCCTTTTCTGAGCAAAGGCTACAAAGAAACAGTTCTTCGAAGAGAATCTGAACATTAGGATATTTGTTCTTCTATTATAAAATGTTATTAGGCTTTTTGGGAAACATTTTATAGATATGCTTAGCTTCAACTCCTTCCACAGAGATACTTGCATACAGCTTTTTTGAAGCTGTTACTCATTTTTAGAGCAGAGAATGGAGGTTGCTTGTGAGATATACCAGACTGTTTAAGACACTATCTGGATTTTCTGTGTGTGCATAAACTCTTCTACCTGAGGGCTAAGTAAATAAGTTCTTCTCAAGTGATTATTCTCTGAGCAGGAGTTTTTCCTTGTAAAGTATAGAAACCTCTGAAGATTAGGTATTTTTGTGCAGCCTTTGTTCCTCTCAGGGCAAAATCTTGAGTGAACAGAAGTTATTACAAAAAATGACTCTATATCTTAAGGGTAAAAGAATATACTTTGTTCAGTTTTGGGTGTAACTTGAACCAGAATTACTGAGCTGCTTTGGATCCAACAATTCACACCTATAGGTTCAAAATTAGATTAATAGCTTTGTCTTCCTTTCTCCTAACTCAACCATTTTGTAGTTTTCATAGTATCAATGAAATGTGAAGGAATCAACTGCTGTTTCATTTTACATGGTACCAAAAGGGAAAAAATGCCTGTTTAAAGACTGGCAATTCCAATCCAAATTCTACGCAAATACAAAACTTCCTGTAACATTCATTCTAAATAGATATTGCCCTGTAGTGCTGCAGAAATTTTTTACCAGATGAGCAGTGTATGCTGAATTATAGAATCTGTAAAAAGTCAAAGTATCATACTCTGATTGAAGTGTTAGAAAAAGAGGATCAAGACATCCAGAGAGCTGAATTACAGCCATGGCTCTTGAGTTACACTTTGAAGATCATTTCCATTTCCATTTTGATCTTACATCTTACTCATAAGTAATTAACATTTGGGGCTGCATGACAGATGGCATGTACCACCTTGTCTTTTGGGGCAGTCTTCTCTTGTCTTGGCTTTTCCAGATATATACCAGACCTAAAATAATTTTTTAGGGGAAAAAGAAGAGAGAGATAAATGATCTTACTTTGCCTTGCAGACAGCAATGTGAAAAAGCTGAAAGTTTCTTCTAATGTCTAAACATTCTTCCAATTTTATTTTTAGACATTTATTTATATTGAAATATAATTGAGATATTTGTTAGATCTGTAGGTTTCCAGATGTAGAATACCAGTCAATTTTTACAAAGATTAGGCCATCAATTTAATGCAAATAGGACCAGAAGCATTATTCTCTTCAAAAAAATTTCCCAGCTAATGAATCTTACAGCTGATCCTACTGATACTCCAGGATATGAAAGATGACACTGTCATATCATCTGCAAACTGGAGATCCCTTACTGATGTTCCCTGTGTTTACAGCATTTGTGATTCTCATCTTTTTCGCCACAGTTTGCTTGGCTTTACTTTTTCATCATATATAAACATAATGAAAAATTATGAAAAAGAAGTATTTGAAAGTTTTATTAATTTAAAGCTACCTCAGGGTCCAGGCAGCCAGCTGAATTTTCAGTTGAGACCTGTAAGTGTTCATCAGTAAGCCTGCAAGGCAGCAAAAACCATCATCTTTAAATTGTAGAGTATCCCATCAGCTCTTTAAAAGAACTGCAGTGAGATTCTTCTGTTCATTGTTGAAGTGGAAAATGTTCTGAAGAAGGTTACATCCAACAATTCTGCCTCACAGGAAAAGGGGAATTTTGCCTCACAGGAAGAAACAGCAAAAAAGTTAGAAAGTTAGAAAGTTGCCCTCGTTTACCCTGCAGAATCAAGACAGTCAGGAGAAGATACTGTATTTAACCCAGATGTTAGCAGAACAGTTGCAGTAGTAGAATATTTAGTTTGAGGTATGTAGAAATAGTAACTACAGAGACATTTTTAACTATGCTTCATGAGACATCTTGGCTGTGCTGGTACTAGAGACAACACATGCAACCCCCCCCAAAAAAGCTCATTGGAATTTTCACATTCAAAGATCAGTTTAAAAAGTTTTAATAAAATAATCTCTCTGCCTGGATAATACCTAACAATTTGTCCACATAGTAGCACAAGAACTTTATAAAAGATAGATTCCAATTGCAAGCAGACACTTGGAGATGAGGAAATTAGTCAATCAGAAGTCCATAAAATGGAAAATAGGAGGCTACTTTTGGACTGAGTCCAAGAAATGAAAAATAGTAATCTGATTCACAAGCTGATGGGTTTAATAGATCTTTGTATTAGCCCCTTGCTAAACTCTGAGGCAGCCTTTCTATGACAGGCAATTCCGCAACACCCCACGCCCACTGACAGTCAATCAAGAATCATATCTATCTTAGGGCCCTAAGTATTACAAAATTAAGAGAACACAACTTGGATTGTTCCGATTTGAGATCCCAGCGTTCAGGTTTTCAATATTTCTCCTCCAAACACAGATGCACTTACTGAAAAACAAGCCTTGAAACATTCCCACAACTATCTGCTTGTGAAGTAAGAAGGACAAAGGAAACCAAGAATAAGAACAGCTTCCTTATAAAACTGAGCACGTTACATCTCAATTTCAGTTGAGTTCACCTTGCACTGCTGGTCCCAGGGCTGCGAGTCTTGCTTGATAATTTGCCCCTACCATTTATTTGGTGCTTCTTTGTTTACTGTTTTACTGTTTGGATCAAAATTTGTGCCTAAACCGGCTGGCTGTAGAAAGTGAAAGAGGTTACTGTGCAGATTCCATGTTTTTATAAGCTGTGACCTGGCACTTCAGGGATGACATTTTTTCAATGTCTTTCACAAGTGTAATGTAACTGGTGCTGTTATGTAATGATATTGGTGCTGCTTGTGTTTCTAGGCTAAATTACTTAGTTACCCAGAACTAGCTAGAAACATGATTTTAAACAAGACCAGGGGGAGTTTTAAAACAACCCATAATATCAAAATTCAGTGTTTGTGCACAAGTTCTGTATGCTTGACACCAAACCCACAGGACTGGCTATAAATTGTGGCTAGTGCTGGTGGAGGTGGGGAGGAAGGAGCAGGGGTTAGGCTTGTACTGGAACTGTCTTCAATCTCCATTTTAATTTATTATCTTCCACTAACTGGTTTCTACCAGAAAATGTGGGAGTTAGATAAGATACACAAAAGATTGTCAAAATTCAGAATCTTAGTTGCTAGTTTTCCTTCTTTAATGACTTGTTTCTCCTGAGCACTTATGTTTAGAACGAGGGACAAGTGGTCCAAATGTACATTTTTGTGGAAAAATGAAAAGCCCACTGTGAAAATGACAGGAAATGCTGGAGAAGATAATCTTTTCTGAACTGATACACATCCTAGAAACAAATCTGTGCTGGAAACACTGATTATATATACCAGGTATAAAAGCATAACTGGCAGTTAAAACCTTGTTGAACAATGCAATGATACTGTATTTCTTAACTTGGAAGGCTGCTCATCCAGCCTGCTCAGCCAGGATGTTCATCCAGCCCATGTTCCATTTATAAGACATGGTGTTAGCATTGAATTAGCTTATAGATTGTTTTAATATGACTTGAAGCAGTAGGGTGTGTAATTGTCTGAATGTTTCTTTCCACTGATTGCACAGCATTACTTCTTTCTGCACCTGAGAAGGTTTTTCCTCCACCTGAACACTTAACAAGCAAATTTCCAGATATTTGGAAGCAAATGCAAACAATTTAGAACAAATCTCATTCCTGCGATTAGGGCTTAAAATGAAACTCTAACAAACACAGCCAGTACAGCTAAGTTTTGTAACATTTTGTTTACAGTGGGTTTTGTTATTATTTGCTTCAGCAAAGTATTTCAGTGTGATACCCTTCCTCGTCCTAATTCTTGTTTTCTGGAGAGAAAAGTAGTTTTAAACCCTCTATACGGTACAGTCTGTACATACAATGTATATGAAGAGTCAAGGGGATGAGTAGCCTTCAGGACCATTTAGCATTTTTCAGACCACCATTTACTTTCTGCCACAATTTTCTGGGTACCATGTCATATTCTTCATGTTATGAGTTACATTTCCAACTAATTACTAAGAGGACTTCACCAAGGAAACTCAAGCTTGGGAATTTCTATGAGATTGTGTTTTGAATTGCCTACACATATGCAGTCTACAAAGTACTTGCATCACTCAAAGTAGTGCATGATAAATGCCATTATGTGACTTAATTAATGTCTGAAGAGCATTGTCAGTCTTAAGCAGTCAAAAACATTACCATGAGGTTTTTTACATCTACTATTTTTTTTTTTATTAGCCAGAAACAAAACCCAGAGCAAAGGTGGTCAGATGGGTTGGCAATTGATTGGAAAATCACCAAAGACTCCATGGAGAGGAAAGCAATTACTGCAAAATGCAGCAATGAGAAAATGTAGCCATCAGGGATATCTGGTATTAAACCTTCAAAGAAAGAGAAGTATTTACTTTTTCAAATTATTTTTGTATAATTCATTAGCTTGCAATGAATGTGGCATGTAAATGCATGGGCAGCATGGGAGGTGGCAAAATACCTAACATACTAAAGCTTGTGTGTGAAAAGTATATTTATGCTTTTTTGACTGGTGAGAAGACAGAACATTTATGTTATTTTAAATATAAAATACTGTACACTTTTGTTTATATACTCTTCCTTAGAAAGCCATGTAATTTACTAGGGCGTGAGGTTGCGTCAACTAAACAGAAGTTCCACGTATAGACTACATGAGGAGCATTACAAGCATAAGTAAATTATTTGAGCAATAATTACAATTATAGATACTTTTAATCTAAATTTTATGATATGCTGAGGCATAACATGATAGGTGTTTCATACACAGGTAGATAAAGAAGGTTAAAACAACCTTATCAAGGGGTCTATGTATGATCCTTATACTTGGAGTATACTTCCACGGATGATATCACACATGACAAAGTGTTGCAACCAAGCAAATCCTATCATAAGTTAAAGAACCTCTAACTATAACCTTCTCCTTCCAAAGTTAGGGGGGAAAACTCTGTTTTCTGCTTTTGCTTTTCCAGAAACCTATCACTGACACAAGGGAATAGATACCAAAAGAGGCTTGAATATGATTTATTGAAAAATGTAGTGTAGTTCTTGCCAACTGAACTAGACAGCTGAATGTAGAAGTAGCTACGCTTTTATTAGACCAACATAAAATAAAAGGTGTACATAGTTCTGAAGTCTCTCAAAGGTCCTTTCACCAGTTATCATTTTCCATTCTTGTGAAAGGAGCACTGAGATCTCCAAATCATGTGTATCAGCCAAATTTTCTCTTTCCCCCAATCCAATAAAGGTCTCTTTATAGCAAAAAAAGCTTTTATATCTCTCTCTCTTTCTGATAAAAAAGAAATCTTGCTGTAAGTCCATTATGGAGAAGAATCTTAAAAGATAAACAGCACTAAGGAGAGCTGTTTGGTTTTACCAGTTGCTCTTGTGAAGGAAAGGTTTACTGGTGTGTATCTCTGTAAGTACAAACTAAAACTAAGAGTAGGTGACTTGTCATTGCATCCAGAGCTGTATTTCTATTTGATTCTTTATACAGTGGTATTTATTAAATATAATTATGAAAAAAATGTAAATGACAGGCCAGCAAAGACTTTTCTAAGTAAAAATACTTCACTTTAGAGAAAAAAGACTGATACTCAAGAGTGAATTAGACATGCTTAGGGTCTAGCTGTCTTGCTAAGACAAGGAGGTAGTGTAGGCCTTAAGCAAATGCACACAAAAACAGCATGAAGAGAATGAAAAGACGGAGTAAGGGCAAATGGGACTAGTAAGATAGATAGCAAGTGCAACTGATTAGGAACTAGGATGCATGACAGAAGTAGAATTTCAGTGAAGATGCTCCTACAGATTACAAGGCAAAATAAATAGAGCCAGAGAAAAAAGTAATAATTTGATCATAGTATCTTGCAGTAAAGAAATATCTAGAGTACAATGCCTAGGTACAGGTTTTAAAAAGAATTGTACTTCAATTCTGATTGCACTGATAGCCTTGTTTGTACTGTAAGGCTGCAGGGTCTAATAAAAAAAACTTCATTAGATACTACTGCATTTTATTAATTACATGTTATGTAAAAATAACAACTTATTACCATTTTGAAATAACAACAAAATCTTGTGGTGAACTATTAACTTCCTCTTTGTCTTTCTGCATAAAAGTATATTTGAAATACAGTGCTTTGTATGAAATGCTTTGCTTTTTGATATTATTTGAGACCTGAGTCTCAGCTTGTGTGGGAAATGAGAAGGCTGCACTAGGCTGCGCAGCAGAACAACAGGTTGTGTACTGTAAAACAAAGGGAGAATGTTGGCGCATCATATTGGTGCGAAGAAGCACTGCCATGGGGCTGTGTAAAAGGTGTGCAGGGAGTGGAAGAATAAAGAAAACAGAAACAGAGAGAGAAGCCAGCTGTGAACAGCACTGTTCCATTTTTTAACTGAGCAAGCTACTCCAGAAAATGTGAAAAACCGTCATCATTTAAACCCATTTTTAAATGATTACTAATGCAACCTCAATTATGTTTTCTTTACCTGTACCCACATGTTTACAATCTAAAAGAAAACAATGAGAATGGCTGCTAAAGATGCCTGATAGTGCGTATTTTCTTGGAAGTGCATATTCATATTAAGGAAAAGTCAGTACGAACACCTGCAACTCGTATTGCTTGGAACAGTGAGAAACAAAACATAAGTTGGCACACAATCACTCTCTTCAAATGAGGTTCCTGTTACTTTGTGGCCAATACTGTGTGTAATTTTGCACTTCAAAATGTAAAGAAAAGCATGTTCATTATTAAAAACATTGTTCCTTTACAAAAAATGAAGTAAATACTAATGAATGGCCTTCAGTGAAGAAGAAACTGTCAATTACAATGGATTTCTAACGGAATATTCTATTAAAATTCACTGTTTCTTCACAAGTAATTTGGTTAACACTTCATTTCAAGGTAAGTGCAGAAAAAAACTGAAAGATGATGCTGTAAGAAAGACAACTGAAATCAATTTACAAATCAATGCAGGTACCACGACAAAGAAGAACAAGCTGTAAGACATTGTACTTCTAACTTCTTCTTTCTCTGTTTTACACAGCTGAGCACCCTAAGGTCAGTGTGTATTAGTCAGCAGAAGAGAACAAGGTTCTGTGCTGAACTTTGACCGGAACCACATTAAATTTGTATTCATTCCCTTGTCTATTGGCTGACACATATGGATAGGAAACAAAATCTTCACATCTTTCTGCTCTGTGCCTGAGAAATGTGGAAAAGACATTAGTTGCCCAACCTTTGCTCCAGTCTTTGTGCCTGCAGTGAACAACTGAAGGGACTACACAGAGGTATGATTTTTGTCTCCTGGTATCTTCATGTCACAGTTTGTCCCTGTAAATGAAAAACCAAATGGTTTTGAGTAGGTAACAGGTCTGATCCTTCAGGCTTTCTTGGCCTGAAGAAAAGTCTGCTCCTGACAGTGAAAATCTGCAAGGTTGTTTCTGTGAGGAAGTGGTTGAAAAAACAGCCTGTGGGGCACTTGCAGATGCTAGGCTCCACATTTGTATACAAGGTAGAATGAAATTAGCAGCTATTTAACAACTGAAAGTTGCAGTATTTGTTGTGGGTTTTTTTGTTATTAACTTCAGTTATTTCACATTGCTTTCTTTGAATTTTTGAGTAACAAAAAAACCCCAACAAAACAAACAAAAAAACCCAAACAAACAAAAACCCAAAACCATTCCAAAGTGGCTCAGTCCAAAACAAAAAGAACCCAACAATGCATGTATTACTGCAATTAACTGATGTCGTGTTACGGACACAGTCTGTTCACCCACTTGCACACTGCCTAGCCTACTGAAGGAGCAAAAACATAATCAAAGGACTGTAAGTGTGTGGATGTACCTTACCAACTTCTGAGATTAATCTGTACTGTTTTAGTTCCTGCTCTTGCTGTTCAAACAATTGCACAGTATCCACATATCATCATTGTGGAAGACACAGATTGTGTCAGTTCGTCTGGGTGTACTGCATAGTACTTTTGCTTTTGTTAAAATGAATTACACACTTGACAGAAATTAGGATTAGACTTCCATGCACTTTATCTAGAAAGCAGTTTTACTGTTTGAAATACTTGGTTATCATTACTGATCTGTAAAAACCAAATTTCTCGCATACTGAACAGAAAACTGTATTTGAAATGATTTTTATAGTGTGTCTGGATCAGAAAAAGAAGAAAAAGAGAAAAGCAGTAGTTTTTACAGCTCTCCATAAAAGAAGAGTATAAATAAAGGTATTTCAGTGTTGATGTAGAGCAGCATTGTCAGGAAAACACCATTAAATCAACTTAAGTCAAATTCAAAAATAGGTAAAAAAGAAAGCAGCTCATACTAAGAACAAGTATAGCTGAATAATCAAGAACCTATTCCTTAAGTGCAGTGAGAAAACTTCTCAACCTGAAGGATTGTTATGCTAAAGATTAGGATAGTTAGTAAAGAAGGAGCAGAACTGTAACCCAGCATTCTCAGGTTTTAAGGCAAAGACTAACTGGTATACTGTTTGTTTATGGAACAGTCCCTAATACCCATTGATAAATGATTCACAGCATGAAACCATATGTAGAATTTGTATGTGTATGTACAGCATTGGCTGTGCAACTTTTGCTTGAAGGCATCAGATATCTACTGGTCAGGACAACCATGTGAAATGTGACACAAGTTTCCCAGCCTCCAAGCACCTTATACTTAGCCTGGCACAAATCCTTCAGGATTCATTTGAAAATCCGCATTGATGTCAGTAAGAAAAGACAATAACTTTTTACAAAATCCATGAGAAACTATAAGGGCAGCTGTCAACCTTATTTATTTCCCTGCTATTTTAATGTGAAGCTATCTGATGGGCTCATGATCATCCTTTTTTACTAGTATTTCCTATGTGCTCTTTTCTGCATCTCTGTCTCTTTTTAGAAGACCTTGGGTTGATCATGGCCTTTTTTATAGAAGACACTGGTACACTCCTCCAGGGAAGGTAAAACTGTTAACTTGGAAATAACCCTTAAACAATGAATTTGATGGTATCTTTATTCAAGTCCAACATCAGGGCAAGTGTACTGCTTGGGTCAGCACTGTGGTCTACCTTGTTGCCCAATTTGACTTAAAATAATGCCCTTAGACCACAACACGGAACTGGCTATTAACTGAATATTCCCTCATTCTTTGGAAAGTGTATTGTATTATGCTAACCTAAGAGAAAAAAAAGTATTTACGTACAAATTAAAATAATTATCTACTTATAGGAAATAATGTTTTTAATTTACTTTTTCTTCATATAAAGTCTTGGAAATTTCTTCCCTTGCATAGCTGGGCTTCTGTTAGTAACTGATGTGAACTCTACATAGTGGAATACTCATTTTCTATTAGAACTCAGTAGAAGACAGCAACATTCAACTGTGTATCAGAAACCACAAGCTTCTCATAATTAGTAAGAAATTCGTTATCAATTTGAAACAAGCTATAAAAAAAATATGAGAAACAGTAACTGAGTTTTCCACCTCCCAGTATGATGGCATTGCTTTAAAATTCAGAATGCTTTTAGTAAATTCATAAATGCAAATAATTTTTCTAATATTACATGAAAAAAAAATGAGATTCTTTAGGAGAAAAATATTCTAACAGGGAATTCTGGTATTATGGGTGGCGATGTAGTAAGAAATTAAAACAACACATTTAAGGGATTAATAACTGAGAAGTCAGAGGGAATCCAGCTGAAGTCTTTCTGACAGGATCCTAATGTAATCGGTTCTTTGTCCTTCACTGCTTGACATTTTATCAATGCACTAGAAGAAAACATCAAATCATCCAAGATAATTACTGTAGATTACACAAAGATAGATAATGAAGAGGCCATGTGACTGCTCCTGATCGCTGTGGTGAATTCAAACAAATATTATGCATTATAATTCAGCCAGGTTAAAAGAAACCAACAAAACCCACAAACTCAAATCCAAACCGCACCATACATCTCGGCCCTCGAAATGAAAGCAGCACTTCCAGGATAAATAAAACATGAGATTGTTGTGATCATGGTGGGGGAACCTGAGCTTTGCCCTGCAGCTTGGCCGTCACTGCTGCACCAAGGCACGATGCGAGGAGCCGCAGCCGCAGCGGAGCGGGGGCACTGGCAGCCGGAGGGCTCTCACCACAAGCTGCCGCCCCAAAGGAGCTGGGCAAGGGGAGCACAGCAGGCCTGGGACAGGGGACACATCCGCCACAGGATGGTGAAGGTGCTGAGGGGGCTGGCCTGAGGGAAGCCAGGAAATATGGTCCGCAAGGCAAGGCCAGGGTCAGCACAGACCAAACCCAGACGTGCTCGTTGCTTTCGCTGTTCTGTGGATGCATGGAAGCATGTTGTGTATTCACAACCTGGCAGAAACCACAGCTCAGAGCCTGAACCTCATTACAGCTGGGTTAGTTAGCTCATCTCTACTTGATAAATAACTGAAAGATGTGAAGCCTACCACTAGAAAAAGCCTACAATGCCCACATAAAATTGGCAGGAGCCTTACTGATTCTAAATAGGCACATTTGATCATTTTCTGTCATCCTACGAAGGACTTCGGGGGGCTGTCAGTAGGAGCAGCTCACCCGCGCGGGGCGGCAGCAGGAGCCCAGCACGCTGTACCTCAGAGCACCACCGGCCGCGCGGGGCCCGCACCACCTACACGAGCAATCTGCTCCGGACGCCCCTCACCGCCTCTCCGACTCCGGAGGAAGCTGAGGCGAGGCCACGCCCCCGCTGGCGTTCCAGAACCTTCTGCCCTGCGGTGCTCCGCGCTTCACCTGCGCTTGTGTCAGGGTGCGCGTTGTAAACGCGGCTCTGCGTTGGGGCTGTGCTGAACTGGGCCTTTGAGGAGGGCACAGCCGGCGCAGAGGGGGGCTGCTCTTCTCGCAGCAAGGTAAGGGCGCCGCGGCGGCCGCCGTCCCGCGCTCCATGGACCGTCGGGACGGAGCAGTGTTCGGTTGCGTTAAGTCGGGTCTGTTAGCGCGGTCCGGACCGTGCTGCCGGCGGCGTCTGCCCGCGGGCAGGCTCGCGAGGGACTCCCCTTTGTCTCAAGTGAAGCAACGGAGAGCCTCGAGGCCCGGGCGGCCAGCTTTGGACGGCAGTTCTCACCTACTTGAGCAAGTCTGTGCGGGATGACAATGTGCTCAGTGGGTTCATAGTTAAATTGCGCGTTTGCTCAAACGGGAGCTAGTTTAAGTGAAGGGGCATCTGTTTAATTCATCTTTCGCGGTGCACTAATTGGAAACGTGGCATTTCGTAAGGGGAAAAAGAATAACAAACGAAACATGCGGTTTTGTGATCGCCAGCGTGTTGTGGAATTATTGCCGTTTTCTGTGGATGTTAATTGGAAATGGAAATACTTGCAATTTGCACCTCCTTTACAAAATCACTGCGGTAATTACAGCTTTCTCAAGCATTGGTGTCATTTGTGACTGATAGCAGTGTTTGAAAGGTTGACAAATAAAGGCATTAGATTGGTTGAATGGGTGTTAGTAATTTTTAATTAGAATTTAGTCTTTTTTCAGAAACTTTGCTTAGGTAATGATTGGGGGGGGAGTTTCTTTTTCTTTTCTTTCTTTTTTTTTTCACGTTCCTCACAATCAAACCGTCAAAATTATTTTTGTATTTGTGCTGTGTCAGGTACATAAACGATTCCTTTAGTTTGTAAGTTGTTAACTCCCCGAAAATGCTTTTGGGCTTTTAAGTGTATAATTGTGGGTTTGTTTGTTTGGGGTTTTTTGTTTGTTTTTTTTTTGTTTGTTTTGTGGTTTTTGTTTGTTTTTTGTTGGTTTTGTTTGTTTATTATTATTATTTGTTCGTTTTGGGTTTGGGTTTTTTTTTGGTGTCCGCATGTTTTAGTTCTGATGAATTTGGTAGGCTTTAAACAGGTGCCTAAAGATAAGTGTGTGTACTGGGCTTGTCTTAGTGAGGACTGGTGGCTCAGTGAAACTTCAGTGGCCAAGATCTTCAACTTTACCATTAAGTTCTCGCTGGAAGGAAGAGAAGCTACAAAGGGCTTCCTGACTAGTGAATACAGCTTAGGAGTTGAGATTTTTTATATTAATGGTGAACTTCACGAATCTGTGATCTTAGCTACTTTTTGATGGAGCTGATTGTTAGTGTTATTTTATGCTCAACAGGTGAGATTAGTTAACATTAAGAATGAGAAGTATTGAGGGTGAAAGAAAATGTGATGATGAAAGATGAGGTGTATATACTGATGGGAGAGCTCAGGTAACTATAACAGTTTCTGCTGTAGAAGATAAGGATTTAGTTTATTTGCTCTGTGCCATAAATTGTATGTTAAATATGTAGTTAAGGAGTCTTTATATGGAACCCTCAGTTTACAGGGCAGCATGTCCATGAATTCATGGCTTACAGAAGCTGTGAATATGAAGCAAAATCCTGTCCGAGATGACAATGGTAATCAACACTTACTAAACCAAAGGTATAATGTTCAGGCAGGACATGTGGTATTGTCTATATGTTTTGTTTTCTCAACATGATTCATAAATAAGTTGCATCCTTGTTAAGATTACTCATTCTTAATACTTTTCATTAGGGATCTTTGATACTGTCCTACGAGGTTGATGTACTGATTGTTATTCTCGTATTTTGCTCTTCTGACTTCTTACCTGTTCATTTTGGAGCAAAGAAACTGTTTCTATAAAGTCGACTTCACAAATGTATCACGGAATGTTCCTTCCCTTTGGTAATAATTGTACCACCTATCCAAGTGAAAGAAGAAGAGGACAGTTGTTTTTGAGAGTAGATCTTTCTCCTGCACATATCTGTAGGATATAATTCATTAAAATCTTATGTTCCTTTTTGTTTACGATCGCTGTCCCCTTCATAGTAACATGAACCCTCTATTCATGTGAATTGAATAGCCTTGCTTAATGCTGACTGCCTGTGCTTTGTAAGTTAAGTGAATATTGTCACTGCAGTCTGTGTGGCATTGTGAAAGTCATAAGAGATAGTGAAAAAAGTAGTATTCATCTTAGTATCAGTTCTTCTGGCACTCCTGTACTTGCCACACTCATTCAAAACTGCTTCCTCTTGCAAGTGTCCTTTGATTTGAAATCTGCTTTGATTAATCTACTTTAGTAACTTATGATTCTATGATTTGTTCTTTATGTTATGCAGCCTCTAAAGCTTGAAAAAGTGTAGATAAACTGTATTGCTTCTCTTGCATCTTTCTTATAAAGTCTTTTTCCTCTTGTGTCTCCAAAATATTTGTCAATATTATTTGATAATAACTGAAGCAATTGAATGATTTTTGAGGGAGGGCTGTTGTGTATTGGTTGATAAACCAAAGGGAGGTGTAGGAAGAGCTTTGGTTGGTGAATTTGACTTCAGTTAGGAAGCTTGTGCTTCAGCAGGCTCAGAGCTTGGTTTGTGTGAAGATGGGGATTACAGTGTAAACAGAACAGCAAGTGTCTGCAGCAAAGGAATCTGGTGGGGAATCGCTGTATTTAAGTGCTCTTCTGCTTCTTGTTTTGACATTTGTGTTGTGACTTCAGGTTCTGTTAGTCACCACCTTCTCCGCTGAGAAGGCATACCAGTCAGCCACGGTTGTGAATGAATATAATGTGCTTTCCTTTATATATACTCTCGGGTTTCTGTACGCAGAAGTCTTTGTGACAGCCTTTCTTTTACAGCCATGCTGTTTTTGTCTTAGTACAATAATTGTGGCTTTAAATGGTCATCATAGATTCATGCACCTTTTCTGCTTGAGAAGTTAATTTGCTTATCTCATGGAATATTGTAACAGGATACACATCTATGCTATTCTGTCTCATTCTCTTCCCTTATTGCAGAGAATTAGTTAACCAAAAATACTGTGCAAAAGCCGATACTTCATGTGTGCAAGCAATATAGTCAACTGCAGTTGATACTTCATCATTTCGAAATAACATGTCTGCTTGAAATTTTAGACTGACTCTGCATCCTCAGAGATTCTTTGGACAAATGCTTGCTTTGTATGTTATCAGTGGAGAGTGAATCATGCTTTCATCTTCCACTTAGCACATGATGAAGAGTGTGTTTGTTCAAGATCCTTTTCAGGTTAAATTATAATGTTTGGAATTTGTTTTCCTTACTAGTTCTGTAATTAATTTTAATTATCTGATTGATTAAGTGTCTGTACTTAGAAGTATGCTAAGAGTTTCCTTATGTTCTTTTTGAGCCCTATCAAAGGGCTCCAAGTTAAAATTTATTTATTTATTTTTTTAAAATGGAAAGTGATACAGACTTAAACTGAAACAGATGTTAGTGTGAGAACCTGTGAAATAGGCAACAGTCCCTGTCCCACCTAATAGTGCCCTAGAGGCTAGAGCATAGACTGGTTTGTCAGGGCCTATTTGCACTAATGGGCCTTAATTGTCCCGATGGGACTTAACTGGGTCCTCCTTTCCCCATGTCCTGCACAGTCTGCCTGTTGATGCAAGCCTGACACAGGTATCCCTGTACCCAGCTGTGACTCCTGCTGTCTTGGCTTGCTGACAGTTTTTCCTGGATGGACCTTGGAGCTATACTGTGATGAGCTTGACTCCAGTAATGTATCTGGTTGTGTCTAGCCCTGCCTTCTGCTGCTTCTGACTGGCCTCCCTGGAGACACCCTGGGCCTTGCCTTGTCGGGACCCTGTGGAGTTGTCCCTTTCCCTGTTTGAACCTGTGAGACTGGCCTCTCTTTGGTGAGGCTGTCCTTGCCTGGCTTATTTCCATCCTTGAAGCAGCCCATCTTCTTGCTTTTTCCTGACAAGTTATTTGTAACATCATGCTTCTGATCTTTTAGAAAGTTGTTGAAAGCCATTGCAAAGGTTCTGTTATCAAGCAGAAGTTCATTTTGCATACTTTACACGAAGGATCTTGTGTTAAAAGAAGTCCACTGTTTATTTGAAGGAGTAACTTTTGCTGCTAGTGGAGTTCGCAGGTAGCATCCAGATCAGCAGTACTCCAAAGACTTAATGGGCAAAGCAGATGGAATCTGATTAAGGAACTTTTCCCTTAAAGGTAATCCTGCAAGCATAAGCAAAATTGACAGTTGCCATCTGTAATCTGGGACTTCTCTACCTTTCATTTGATTTCTCAAAACCTGTAAATTTAGTATGAAGAGAAAAATCTCTGTGGTCTCATAACTTAATATGTTTAGAGATGTGAAATGGCTGGGCAAAAAGCAGGAACGGAGAAGGGGGTGGAAAAAAATCAATCATAATGATATTTCTGCATGCAAGACCACTAAGACCTGGTAAAAAAGCTTTAGAATGGGGACAGAATATTTGTCTGCCCCTCTTGAGCTGTGTTTATAGTTGTTTTAGTTGTTACATTTCCAGAACTTGCTTTTGAAGAAACTAGGGTGATGAATGAGAATATTTCTCCTTAAATTCAAGAAAAACAACACATAAGCATTATATTGTAAAATCTGAGTAATTTTTAGTGAAGGAACTAATAATTCTAGGGTTTTTTGATTCCTCAATGTGCAATTAAGTCAGGCTGTGTGAGAAGCAGGAGTCACCTTGTAGAACAGGACCAACGGAACTATTTGTTATCTTGGGTGTATTGCGGTATTTTTGTCTGTTAGTGCTCTTGTATTTGTGTCCAGTGCACTCCTGTTTCCTTCTGCTCCCTGCATTGGTTTGGAGAGCAGCAGTTCAGGGCACCTTGCTAATCCTGGAGGGTGAGTGAGGCAGAGTGCTGGTGCTGATGTCTAAAAAGAGGTGTGTGTGGGGGAGGGATGTTAGTTATGCTCTCTCCGAGGAGATACAAAATAGCTCAGAATGGTATGACATGAGGAGGGAAGGGGCTTTTGAAAGCCCTGAAGTGACTGAATGTTTTGCAATGGTAAGTTTTTTTTTTTTTTGAAGTCTGCTGTTATGTGGAGGATGGGCACAATGATAAAGCCTTTCTTTGGAAGTCTGAGTTTTCATTCTGCTTTTATGGTAGAATACTGTTATTCAAGTGGTCTCATATCTGCATAGGAAACAACACTGTCCACTATAAGAAAGGTAATGGAATTAAAACCTGAAAAATATGTGATACGGTGGATATTAAGTATGTGATGAGTGAAAGACAGGTGTAGATTTGTATTCCTTTCTTGCTTTCATTTAAACAGCTAAATCAGTGATCCGTATTTCAGTAATGGAGACATGATTTAATTCACTCATTTAATAAAACAACAATTCACTGCTATACTGTGAGTTTACTTGCGCTGGAGATGAGCTACAGGAAGAATCCAGTGGTAAAGGGGCAGTCTGGCAGTCCTTTGAGGTTTTTGTCATGTATGCGTAGCTTCTATAACGCACACCATGTTTCATCTTTTATGTTTCTGTTTCACAAAGGTAACTATGGGAGCTCTCTGCAGGTGTTCAGCAGTTAGGAAAAAGTTGGAAAGATTAGGACTTAAATAGTGTTTAGCTGATTAGGCTACAGGAGAATATTTTAGACAGCACACACAACAGGGTGCTACTACAAAGACTGTTACAGTATCAAAGTAAGTAACATTAAGAGGAACAAGATTATTTAAATGGGGTTTTTTGAAAATTTTCTTTTTTTAGCTCTCGTAGGGGTTTTTCTTATGTGTAACTATGTGGTACCTCAGGACCAAGTAAATCTGCATAGCAGAATTTTTACTGACTTGCAATATTTTTGGCTGTTTTCTTTTCCAACTAATTTTTCAGTTAGACACAGAGTACTGTGTTATTGTAGTTATTGTATATTTCCAGCCTGTTTGTAGTGGTAACACGGAACTAAAAGGAAGGGTATTCATAAGCTGGGAGTAATTATGTTTATATACTTTTTAAAAATTGGTGCTAGGATGTGGTCCTCATGAGAATTTTTCAGTGTTATTCCTGTGAGATAAGACCAAATAAATGCTGAATAGTTTCTCTTGTTTTATATAGCCTGAAATCTATTTCATTTCAATGGAGTTGTATATTGTATGTTTGTTTTCCTAGTTACTTCCCAATTCATCTGTTAAGTCAGGCTGCCTTCTCTGTAGAATTGGGTTCATGGGCACAGTATTCTTGTGCTCTGAAGTAGCCAAAAATTACAATGTAATGTTTTCTGCAACATAGATCTGGTTTAAGTTCTTATCTGGAGAGCAGCATCCCTTAGCTGGATGTGAAGGGCAACCAGTTAGACTTTGTGAATCAGTAACATGATCAAAAATGACAGGGGGAGAAGGGAAGGCACTGTTAAATTTCTGATTAAGTCAAGGAAGCAAGCATTTAGTTTGCATACTGATTTCCAGCATACTTGAAGTAGGACTGAAGTGTTCCATGTTGTTTTGGTTTGACATAACTATTTATTTACCCTAATTTTTAAATTGATAACTTAAACTTTTAGTAGAGACTGTGCTCGTGGCAATCACTAACTCCAGTTATCAAGCACATGGCTGGTTCCTATTGGAAAGCAGCAGACAGAAGCTGTATTAGTTGCATGCGTTGTATATTCCATGTGATGATTGTGCATTTAAAGAGTCTCCTGTTTGTGGTGAAGAGCAGTATTTTACTTTTCTGGATGGATTCCTTGGCTTTATTTTCCCTTGCTTCTGTCCAAAGATGTACAGACTATTCTTACATGATCTGTTAGGCTTGTGATATTGCACGTAATACCATGTCTGTTTATTAAGATTGCTTCACTGTCCTCCTTATAGATAAAAATTATATGTCAAGAATTAATCTTTTATTTATTTTGATTTTGCCACCTATTAGTTTGCCTTCCCCTCAAGATCTTACTGGAGAAGGGTTTGTGCGTAGCCACTGCAGTTTCATGTTCTCTGTTCTACTTGAATAGTAGATAAGTTTGTCTTTGGCTCTGTAGTTCTCTTCTTGAGGCCGAAGGATTCTGGCGTACCAGTGTTTAACACTAGTGTATCTGGTGTTTAGTAGTAAACTCAAGTATCTAATAGTTTGCAGAATGTTTCAAAATACTGTGTGCTGCAGTGTTAGTTCACAGAAGTAACATGATGCTTTCATTTGGCAGCGTGGCATGTTCTTTGATTAGGACTTGATGTAAACTCTGCTATTGTAAATTGATTCCTTGGGGAGTCATTTGCTTAGCTCTGAAAATGATTTGCAGTACCAGTTGGCCAGATCTGAGACAACAGTGAGCATGTGGTTGTGCTCTGCTTCATCTGTGTAGGAGCTGGGAAGGTCAATTCTAGGAAAGTCAGGAAGTGTAGTAAACTTCTGAGTGAGGATCCTGGCTGCTTTAGTGACTCCTTCCAAGTCCTGTTATCCTAATCCTGTGAGAGATTAGGGCAAGATCTAGGTGCTTGTAGTGCACTAAAGATTTGAAGTATATTGTGTACCTTACCTTTTGTGTTTCTATGGCATGAAAAACTAAATTCAAAGCACCTGTGTGATTGAAATTCTAAAAGAAAATTTCGAATTTCTGGAAGAAAATAGGTTTAAGCACTCCTGAAGCCTAAGAAGTGCTGCACCTGAGATCTTAGACTTTAAAATGTAGTTGTTGCCAAAATGTGCCAAGAATGTGCTTGGTTTATTGATGTGAGAGAGTGCAGCAGTGCTTTCGGAACAAGTATTCTATTAGAGCTAAAGGTACTGTTAGTGCACCCAGAGACAGAGCCACTGTCTGACTTTTATCTTTAAAATACAGCATAACATAGTAACTTCTGGACCATATCTCTGGATTCACTGACTGCTGCCTTGACTTCCAGTGTAATAGTGTCAAGATAGAAAGTCGCATCTAGCTTCCCTTGAGCATGACAGAGTTAAACACGTATGATGCAAAGTTTTAATGAAATTGACTTGGGTAAAGTTGTGCTCTTCATTCCAGCCAAAGTTATTTCCTGCGTAAGATGTTTTGTTAATGCGTGGCCTAACTAACTCTCTTGGTTACTTGCTTACCCCTTTTGTTTCTGTTCCTAATTTATAATAATTGGATGTACTGAGCTTTGAATGGAGAGAAAAAGGACCTGAGTACTTTAGGTTATTTCATTTGTTTTCAGGCCCCTCTCAAAAAAATGATTTAATTTCTTAAACGGAACAAAAAGCATCCTTTCTTCTGTAGTGGTAAAAGGAAAATTCCTTTCCTTTTCAGCAGGATAAGAGACCTTTATCATATCTTTTAAAATGGTTTAAAGTGGAGTATTTCTTGTCATCTGTCAGCGTGAAAGGTCATGGTTTAGGCAGACATTCCTAAGCCCCTTGGATAATGTTTACAGTGCTCTCAAATGACTTAAAATGGACTAAATTGTTTTCAGCCGACAGTAGTAAAGGTCATGGAGGAAATCTCTTTAGTCAGCCTTGCTTGCTTCCTAAGTACACATAGTAAAAATGTGCCGTAAACTGCAGCAGGAAAGAAAGTTTTAACTTTAAAAGACACTGGAGGCTAAGGGAATGGAATGTATCTCTTGTGGATATAAATTGCTTGGCAGAGAATTTGCTAAGTAGGGGTTGTTACAGTCAACTTTTGTCCAGTTACTGCTAACTTCTACTTTTTCCTTTGTTATTCTCTTTCACATTGCACTTCATTACTTGGAGAATTTATGGTCTTAGGAGCATATTCTAATCTCAGTGTGGGTGCTCATAACTCTTAGACACTAATAAAAGTCAGGCATCTGCTTAAGGGGGTGCAGGGGGGGTTGGGGCAGCAGACAAAAAGGCTGTACCTCACTGTTAGATTTCCTGAGTCTCCTCTTCAGCCGTCACTTGCAACCTGACTGGTGCTGTGAGCGCCAAGCAGTACCTCACCAGGAATGTCATCCTGTTAAACAGCGACAGTTCTTGTTGAGGAAGCTGCTGCCAAATACAATGATCAATTAGTCTTACCCTTAGAGAAAAAAATAAATGTCTCCAGTTTGTCGTGATACCAGGTAGCAAGGAGTAAGTTTAGAAACTTCAGCCGCAGAGTAATGCTGCTGAGCTGATTCCGGGCAGCTCTGGCTGCATTTGTCAAGCCTTTGAAAATGGCACTCTCAAGTGGTGTTTATGGCCTGTTTGTTAGTACCTAGTGGTAGTGTCATATATGTTTTTTCTGAGGCATCTTGCATTAAAGCAGTTGAAACTTAGCCTCAATTACATATAGAAAATAAACAGAATATACTTGTAACAGTTCAAATAGATTCTCATCATACTCTTGTTTTGATTTAGGGAATCATAGGGACAGATTCTTAGACTGAAGTTCATTCAGTGTAGGACCACTGAAAGAAAGGAGGAAGTGGCCACGTTGATGAGTTCTCTCATTCTGGGGGTGGTTAAGACCTCCTGAAACAGCCGTTCCGGGGGGGTTGTCCACGGAGCTTTTGCAGTGTGTTTGTTGTGGGGTTTTTGTGTGTGGATATTTTTCTCCTGGGCCTCCTGTCTGTGTTACATAAAGGGAATGAAGTAATACTGAATTGCAGCATTTGCCTAATGCTTTTCAAGGACTGTAATACAGTGCAGAAGCACTTAGAAATAACTTGCCTGTTACTTACAGCTAAGGAAGATAAAATCTTTCATGTTATTTTTTTTTCCATTGTGTACTGTTACTTCTTTAAATAGGTGCGACTAACTCATAGGCTTTACAAATTCTTTTATTTCATAAACTAAATACAAGAAAACCTTCCATAAGTTTCAACAGGTTTGCTTTGATATGCAAAGGAAAATTGAAAGGTAAAATTGCTCAGTATAATCAACACTTATTCATTTTATTGTATTTCAAAAAGGGCTTTTTCCAAGGTGGAATATTCTTTGAATCAGTCAAAACCTTGGTATAGTTCAGGGACTGTCTGTACGTGAAAAACTTCACCTGTGTACCCACATTTAAAATCATAAAATAGGGTTGGAAAGGACCTCAAGATCATCTAAGTTCCAACTCCCATGCCAAGTAAAGTCCCAGCATTATTTCAGGTATAATAACATGCAGGAAGCAGTTTGGCTTTTTTTCAGGAGCTGAAACTGTTCTCAGATGGCGTCTCTCTGGTCTTAATACTACATTAGGAAACTTCATTGATGCAAATCCTGGTAGGCCCACAAGCCTTTTTCCAAACTTTGGCCTGGATACTTCCACATCACTCCTAGCTCAAATTCCACTGTCTTTTTTTCGTCTCCACCTGCATCATGTATACCTGGTAAAACTGGGTTTTGTTTTTGCATGGTGCCAAGACACCTAAAGAAACGCAGATTTAAGATGAAGAGCAAGAAAGACTTTGCACGGATTGAAAAATTGGTTGGTCTATTCACTAGTGAAAAATATTGGTGGATTTGTTCTTAGTCTTGGTTCTTTTGTAATCCAGATGACCAGTATTTGCTAATTTGTTAGGGGGGGGAAATTATGTGCCTGGCTGTGTTTGACATTGACTTTCCTTTTGCAAAGAGTAACATCTTAATTCAGGCATGGATGCGGACAACTATGCTGGGGCTCTGGAGACAGCTGGTCATGACTCAGAGACCTCTTCCCTCCCTCCTGCACTCACATCCTTTGCAGATAAAAAGCGTGATAGTGCCTGATTGTTTCAATCAGGAATACTATGCAAAGGCAATGGTCTGCCTAGGCCATTCCATAGAAATCCCTGACATCTTTGCAGAAGGGACACATCCAGCCATAGCCAGGATCAAGCAATTTTTGGTTTTAATCATTTTTTTGCAGTGTGACTGTTCTGTTTTCCAGTGTGGTCTTCCTTCAAACACTGGTAAGAATTCTGTGATTCTGTATGCTTAAATGTTTGTGTAGTTGATCAGGAGTCAGAGGAGCTGAGGTTACCAATTAATGTGATGTCTTCTGATGCTGAAGCAAGTGTTCTTTTCGTGCGTGTGGACCCTACATGCCAAGGATCCTGGTCCCTTAGGAGAGCATTTGCTTTCTTTACAAAGGCATTTTCCCCCTGTCAAACCCCTGGTGCCATAGATGTCAGTGGCCCTGACCAGCCAGATTTAATTTTTTCACCTGACTTGCCAGCCTTGAGACAAGCTGGTGACAGTTGAATAGTTTGTGTGGACAGGCTGATGTAAAAACTTCCCTGTGACAGGAAAACAAACCCACAAAGCTGCTTTCATATTGAATGTTTGAAAATCAGTGTATTCCAGTTGTAGCTTTTACCTTTTCTATTATTGTTATTTATTTTTATTTTAAATGGATTTTAATTCTCCCAGTTTGGATTAGGTTTCTAATAGCATGTCAGTGATTTTTTTTTTCACATTTTTAATGTCAGTCCAACTTTCCCAAGAATGTATTTTCTAACAAATGTGTAGCCATGGCTTTGTCTTAGTAACTGGTATTGTATACAAATACTACTTCTGTAATTCCAGAAACCCTAAATGGTCAGGCTTTTGCTCTGGAAGCCTCTGAGGAACCTCTTTTCACATTATAACAAATCAATTCCACTGAAAAACCAAATGAATGATATACGATTACATGTTAAATAAAGTTTTATTTGAATTTTTAACCCGTACTGGAGGCTTGTTGAGATCTAGTTTCCTGAAATATCACATGCTGTCTCCCATTCCTTTAACCTAGTGGCAGCTAAGGAGATGTTCTTAGATGCATTTGAATATTAAGGATCATTCAGTCAAAATTAAACTTCCAAGAAGCAGTTACCAGAAAGTTTAAAAAACACTTAATGAAGGTGTAGGATCAATATTTCTTCTGATAATTTCATTGCTGAGTTGGTTTCTGTGTCAAAAAATGTCAAGATTAAGGGATTGCTGAGTGTTACAAGTATAGAATAATCTGTTGTGCATAAAAGCTGTTCTAAATAAAAAATGAAAGCCACCTCACTACAGTAAGTCAGAGGTGACTGTTTTATGGCACCATCAATAATAGGAGAGGGAAAAGAAAATAATTTGGGGAACTTGAGTTGGGAAGGAGGTTTGGGTTTTTTCTTCTTTTTTTCTAAGTGCCAGGGCTCAGTCTATCTCATTCTGTTGTGTATGCCTAATGCTTACACTCACAAGCCATGATACTGTTTTACTAATAGCAAGTACATTGAATAAATACTTTAGCTGTGCTTTAAAGCAGTAAGTATATAATTTTTGTTAGCATATTTCTTGCATTTCTGCAGCTTTGTGGCAGAGTGACGTTCCATGCTACTCAGGTAGGCTTACCTTTTTCAAGCAAGAAAAGACCCCCCAAGGCCCTGATGCACTGTGGTTTGTAATAAATATGGAATAACCTGATGTGGCAGTTCAGCAGAGGCATTGTGAGTTAATCTGCAAAGTAAACCTGATGTGTCTTGTAGGACTGGTTTCTTTAGGTTTTCTCTAAACCAGTGTCTGAGTTAGTCCTGTATTCTTGCTGGTAAGTTAGCCAGCCTGGGGTTTTCAGCTCCTGGTAAGTGATCCAGGCAGCAAAAGTTGTCATGATTGTTTTCCAGGGGCAGACATGAGGTGATTTGGGGAAGCTTAAGTGAAAGAATGCCTTCCTGTCTCAGATGGCATCAGAACTTGTGCTGCATTCTCCAAAGTGATGATGATAAAAGCAGCAAAGAGTGCAGTTGCCTAATGGTGTTTTTCCACGAAGATATGGTAGCAGAATGGAAAAGTGAAAGTTTGTGCTTACTGATGTGCAAAGTGCTTGCACAATATACAGTTACAGAAAACACGGGGTATCATTATGGTAATTCTGTTATTTCCCAAGTAAGTGGTTAATTCAGGGAGCATAAGTGATACAGCATTATGAAAGATTGTCTGAATTTCATCTTGGGCTTTTGAACTATGTGGAGCTCTTTCTGCAGTCAGATAGACACTGAGTAAGGTCCTGGTACAAAGATGCCATAGTAATATGAACTAGCATATTTTCAGTGTTGAATAAAAGCTAATTTTAATGTGTAAACATAATGAATGTGTAGTGATATGATTTTTCTTGCATTATATTATAGACCAATTTGTGTGCATTAGTTTAGAGGAAAGTGAAAAATTTTTCTTTGAATACCAACAGACAGTATGCAAAAAGTAATGGTGAGATAGAGAAGGAACTGTTATTTATATTCTTACAAATAGCTAATTAAAAATAGGCAGAAATGAGCCATAAAGGCTAAATAGACCCTAAAAATCTCTAAAGTCCGAAAGATTGATTTATTATTATTGTTTAATACCACTGAAGTTACTCTGTTTAAAGGATTCCTCCTGGCTCTCTAGTCTGGAAATGAAGTAAGAAAGTTTGAATGCATTTAGATGAGGTTAGGCAGAACATCTGCCATCAATAAAAAATACTATGTTTTGATAATAGCTGTTAAGAATATTTTTTTCTTATACTAATAAAAGGAAAAAACAATCTTCCTTTAATGCCTGTTCTCCCCTTGTCTTGATTTTACGTACTGATACTGTGCTGGAAGCTCAGAGATTTAATTATTTGTTTTGGATCTCTTCATGGCTCTAAGTGTGGTAGTTTTCAAAAGACATGGTTCACAGCCATCACGTCCATATTCATGAGTAACTTTAAGTTCAGTGGGGGTGTGTGGACACCAGAGGAAAAGTTTTGCGGAAAACATACTCTTGAAACAACCTTTTTCAGTGATTCTTATGGGAAGTAGCACATTTACTGTAGGCTTAAAATCCTACCACTCCCAAAGGGGAGAGCTAATGAGGCGATCCTGTCAGAAAGTGCCTGTCTGTTGCAGAAGGTCAGAGCCATTCCCTGTGTAAAACAAACAAAAAACCTGTGAAGTCCATTGAGGTCTATTGCTCTAGAAATGCCAAGTGACATTCTTGATTTCACATAATTGTTGTAAATGCTCCTTTTATTTGTGTGAGCTGAATTAGAGTGCGTGTTTTTTCACTTGATGCTTAGGTACAGCTTTAGAGCTTAGGCACTCTGTAGCTGAATTTATCAGTGTTCTCATTATGTTTGGAAACACTGTTGCACTTCAGAGATAATTTCTAAGGCATGTGGTATACCTGCAGAAAACAATGTATTCTTCAATGTGTTTAGTGCATTTGAAAGTTGAAGTGTGTTCTTTTTAAATGTTGATGTAGAAATTTAAGGTGAAATACTGATGTGTGTTTTACCAAACTTCTGAATTTAGGAAAGAAAAGCCTCCTGCTCTTAAGTAGCTGCAAAAAAGGAGAAAGGTATTTACGTGGTGCAGGGTTGATTGTTTGAGTGTTTTTTTTTTGTTGCTGTTGGGTTGTTATTATTGTTGTTGTTGTTGTGATTGGTTAATTTTTCCCCATTTTGTTTGGCTTTCTGTGGTGGTTCGATTTTTATGGTGTTGTTGTTAGTTTGGGGTGATTTAGTGTGATTTCAGTAATTTGTCATCTCTGAATCAGGCTAAGCTTTGTGAAGCACTTTTGCTTTCCACTGATGGCCCTCATCTTCCTGTTTCCATAACAGTTTATCTTGATGGCTGGGAAAGAGGTAAGTTAAAAGGATAGGAAGACCTTGCACTTTGGTTATGTTTTCATCTGTAGGTATTATTGTGTCAGTCAGATATGTGTCATTTTGCTGCATGTCACAAATGGCAGACTGAAGGACAATAAAAACTGACTTGTCCAAGACTGTGTAGGTAGTTGTTCCCCATAGCAGGTATGGCTGTATTTTTTGAACATTGATGATAGACCATTTTGACAGTTCATATACAGTAAAATCCATGTATGTGCTCATTCCATTAAATCGTAATTCTGGCATCGTTAGGCTCCTGAGTCACACAAGGCTTGTTGCTAGTGAGCAGAGCTGTGAGGTGGAACTAAATGCGTAGCTTTTTGTTTTTGTGACAAAATACCATATTAGATAATTACACATCCCAGACAGCTTTACTGCATTAAAAATAGAAGTGAGATGGTGAGAGGAGGGTGATCTGTTAGAGCCTTTTCCCTTTTTTGTCTTTCTTTTTTTTTTTTTAATCTTTGCCATGTACATAACTGAACACGAATGGGAGGCATAGAAAATCAGTCCATTTTCTGGACAAGTTTGATTAGAACCTCTTACTATTAGCTTAACTTTGTAATTTTATTTTTATATTACTTGCAAAGTCTTTTCAGTTATGTTTACTTGTGTATGGAGAATTCTCAAACGGTGCATGTGTGTGAAGGTCAAAGCTGTGTGTTTCCCTGCCCTATTGCCTTGTGTTGGAAGTGTGAAGTTGTGAGACAGTCATTCCAGCAGCCAGTGGAACTGCAGCCTGTCCAGGAAGGGAAGGGGCTGTGAGCTGGGTGCCTTGGCTTTTAGTGCTTCACAAAACCAGTAATGCATAACTGAAGTGGTCATCCAACTTCTAATGTTTCTGTTACTGTGATTAAATTTACTTGAGGCAATCAAGTATCATTTTTATGTATGCATCTGCACTGACCTTTTTCCAGTACCATAAGCTTCTTCTAGTTCAATCTGAAATTCCCCCCCCCCCCCCCCCCCCCCCAAAAATTTTTT
>JANRGW010041313.1:0-59865 GCA_024733675.1 Psilopsiagon aymara | reverse complement strand
AGAGAGCTACACATTCAGTCCCACCATAGGACTTGAACAATGCACTTCCCTCTGCTGAGCAGTGGATCTGGGAGCAATGAGGCTTTTAGAGCCTCAAACACTTGTACAACAGCAGCCTGGCCAAGACCTCGCAGAGCAAAGAGAAGGAACCAAGAGTTTTCAACTGTGTGAGCTGTGTATGTGGCCAACAGGTCACGCTCCATTTCCGAAGCAGGGGCTATACACATTACAACAGCAGCTTCCAAGAGGACGTGTATGAGGCTGTACCTTGTGAACAGCATTATGCAGCAATTATGTACCAAAAGAGCTCCCAGATGTGCAGTGAATAAGGTAACAAAATGTCCCAGTTACTGGCATTTTCTCCTCTGCCTGTTAATGTCCTTCAGGAAGTGAACATGAAGAATAAAGCTCTATTTTCAGAAATAGAAAAGTCTAGGTCCTAAAAAGACAGAAAATTAAGTACAGAGATTTAACCTGGTTGCATTGTCAGTGACTCACAGGATACCTGGAAGGGTACAAACCCATTTCTCTATCTCCCTGAAGGCTAATTCCATTTGGAGGCGTGATTTCTGCACTGGGTTTCCACTGTGGTTCCTTCACATGGCTCCATACATGAATCACTCCACGGAGCCAGCGAGGGCATGTGTCCAGATTCTGACTCTCAGTACAGTGCTGTCCTGCTCACTTCCTAATGTGATTTATTAATAAGATGATAAAAATTATTCTTGCTTATCACTCCAAATAACAGCGAGCACCCAACAATTCAAACCTAAGAGCATAGAAAGGAGAGACATAGAATGGTTTGGGTTGGAAGGGACCAGTTCCAGGGCCTGATGTTTCCCCATTGCAGGCTGTGGCCACACTCACAGTGGCTGTGCATGCTGCTCCCCATCACACATCATGCAAACTGGCACACTGCTCCTTGGCCTTTTTAACTTTGTGCCTCTCATAATATTTAGAGGCCTTCTGGGACACACCAGTTTTGATTTGTAAGCACACACACACACACACACCCCCCCGGAACAACAAGGGCCTGGGTCCTCAGCCCAAAGAATAAATAATAGTTAATGTAGTCCAGGCATGACTAGCCAGTTTCTACCTAAAAATGTCAATAAAGTGGGCCATATTGATGCAAAGAGACATTAAATGTGAACTCCTTCAATACATGCACTTATTTGTCTCACTCGGAGAGGCAAGGAAGGAAAGAGCTGTTACCAGTGAATAGTATTTTATTAGCATCATAAACCCCAAGAGCAAAGTTTGTGTCACAGAGAACTGCACATGCATTTGAAGGCTTAATTTATGTTCCTGACTCCTCTTTTTTCTCTTTTTTCCCCTTCTCTTTTTCCAAACAAAGACATACCATCATTTAGAATAAGGACTAAAAGACTCTGAAGACACCTTTGGGTGAAGACAATGTTCATGCAAAAGGTAAACCTACATCCTACTGAAAGCCTGCCAGTTACAAAGATGGTATCGGTATATTTGTCTACACTGCAGAGGGACATGGAGGCTTCAGAAAAAATAGAGTTTTGCAGACCAGGGTCTGAGCAAACAGCATCCTGAAATGCCAGCAACCAGGAAAGGCAAAGCCCAGAAGGAAGAGACAGATGGGGGTGTAGAAACTGGCTGAGGAACTCCAACAAATTAGTGGGAAACTAGAGAGAATAGAAAAGAAATAACGACTTTTATTGGCTTTCCATGGATTTGGGCTTCAGCAATAAAGAAGCAGATCTTCAGCTGGTGCAAAGCCATGGTGACAGGAGACACACATGGACCTACAGCAGCTCCTGCCACAGCCAGCTCACAGCACTGCAAGGACCCATCTCTACCACCACCAAGCCAACACTAGGCTCAAACCTCCAGCTACGGGCGATTCTCCTGCAGCTCTAACAGTGTTTTCCTTTCATCTTGCCCTTTTGGAGATGGGTCAGGTTCCTGGTGATGTTAGGAAATAGGTATTGCAATACAACAGCAATCAACCATTGTTAACCAGCAAATTACAGCTTTCCATACATTACAAAGCTTTTAACTACCAGCTGCTTATCCTGGTATATTTATGCAGCAGCAGTTCTGCAGAGCAAGCTCTATGCCTATTAGAAAGCTGTTAAGTCTCTGTAAATATGGCTTTAATGACCAACAGGCATTTATTTAACATTCTGTAGCCTGCCTGTTACAGTGATGTGAAATCAGACAGGCAGGTGAGTGCTGTAGGCACAGCACCAGAGGTTTTATGACAAAAGAAATGAGCTGCACAAGGAGCTGTGAAAAAGCTGTTCTGCAGGGTGCAGGATGGAACCGAGCAGCGTGGTGCAAGCTCTTCAGCAGACTGTGACTCGCTGCCTATTGAGCAGTAAAAGTGTTTGTGGCTCTGAACAGTGAGGTGAGGCAAATCTCATCTGTCACAGCATAAACGTAAAGGCTTTGGGAGCTCAGCAAGCAATAGGCTTTGTTGGCAAAAATATCCCCATGCTCTTTGCTAGAGCAAGGCCTGTGTACCTACAGACAACGTCAGCTCTGGGTCGGTGTTAAGCAAGAGAAGGAAGGTGCGGACCAAGATCTGGGGAGCAGATTGAACACAGCACAACTACCTTTGTACCTGGGGTTTTCTAAGCACAGCCAAACGATGCCCGTGACCAGGGACAAAACCACCTCGAAGAACACACTCAGGCCCCTACTAAGGCTTTATGATATTCTTAATCACTTGCTTTGTGTTGGTGCCGAGGGAATCCAGTGCCCTTTCCATCCCGCTCTCAAATCCTGCCTGCTGTGCTCTTTGCTGTAAAGACACAAGACAAATGGGAGTCGCTGCCATGGGATTTTACTCCTAGGGCAGCACAGCAAAGAGCAGTTTTAAGGTGTGATTTGCAGAACACCACAGCTGGCTTCACAAAGGTTAATGGCATGTGTATTCAAGGTACAAGGAGCCAAGTCATTTGCAGAGACACCAAACTGGGCTGAAACAAAACAAGTGCTTTCACCAGTTCCTGTCGGTCCCTCTGAAGGAGAAAACCCCAATTTACTTGTCCTGGAAGGGTTGCAGGAAAAGGGAATAAAGAAAAGGATTATTTTCTGTTCTTCCACCTCGAAACTGCAAATATTGCTCCATGTAAGTACCACGCTGCAGAAAAGCAGCACCTCTCTCCTTCCCCCTCCCTTTGCAATTTCACCTTTTTATTTCCTCCTCTATTTCACAGCTTTTAACCTTGCCCAATTGTCCCTCTTCAACAATAATTAACTCCCTTGTTCACTTCAGCCGCGGAAGTGCTTTAAAGCTCCAGCAATTTTATTTGCTGTGACGCCACAGGAGACGATGGGGAGGAGGAATTAAAGCAGGAGGCTTCTCAAGAGTTGCCCCTCTAGAAAACCCATTAATTGCCTCTCCCTGGTGCAAGGCAACTGCTGCTGCCAGATCTGCAGAGCGATCCTACAGCAACCAGCGGGGCCCGCACGGTAATTAACTGCAAGAGAGGGGAAGGAAGGCAATAACCAAGCAGGCAAGGCTGTTCGGCTGCTCTGCCCAGGAATGCTCCCTCCCCACAGACCCACGGCTTGGGCTGTGAAGATACAACACAGCCACGATCGGGTGACCCAGAAAACACGAGGAGGGATGAAGTTGTCTCCCCTGTGCTCCAGGCTGGGCATGACACAGCCTCAAAGCATGGCATGGGTGGGAAAACCCAAGAGCAACGTGCAAAGATTAAGCGTGAGAGGACTTGTTTTAATGACAAACTGGACCAAATAAGCTCTGAATTCAATTACAGTGGCACCCACCAAGAAATTCAAACCACTCAGGCTATTAATGGCACAAATTAACTGGAGAAGATAACAGGATTTGTGGGGAGCAGACCTTAGTAATGGAAACAATAAGGGCTGGAGCGAGGTAGAGTGCATTGGGTGCAGTCTGAGATATTCCCGTGCTCACCAAGCTTGTGAGAAGCAGAAGTTGCAAACCATTCTTTCAGAGCATTTTTCTCACTGAAAATCCCTCATTGAAATACCTGGATTTTGGGGAAGGCCGACCTGCTCTACTGCAAGAGTGATTACAATTACTATCAATGGAAAATAAAACAGCTTCACCTTAAACTGACAAGGACTGCAGCTTGGTTTGGGCACTCCTGTCCCCAGGCAAGCTGGATTCCGCCCAGCCGCGTGGATGTGAATCCCTTGGCTATAAAAGGATGTCTCGGGTTTGGTGCAACTGAAACCAAGAGCAGGATCTAAGCTCCTGAGTTCCCCCTGGTTCACAGCTCATTGCCTCAGGAAAATAACCCCAAGAGCCACAGATTATTAAATCACATTCCTTCATGCTTCCCCTAAAGGGCTCATATCCTGAGTCTCTCTCATCTTCCTGACCTAACCTAATATGAATAATGTACAAGGCACCGGTGGGTCAGTTGCTCGCTGGACTGCGGCCAGCCAAAGGGCTCTCTCAGCAGATCAAAAGCCAATCAAGTTCATATCAATATTTATTTCTAATCCTCCTTTCTGAAATGATAAATATTTAATGGCACATCCTCCCCAGGAAAGCAAAGCAAAGCGAAGCAGAGGAGAGAAGGGACCAGGCAGACCCACTCTTTCATGCTAATTTGTGCCCATGCACAAGCTGCTCCTTATGCCTGTTCATATTCTCCCATGAACACAGCTTATTTATTGACGTCCTCCAAAAGCCTGCAAGCACAGAGGTCAGAGCCGAGGAGCACAGAACAGACACGAAGGCAGGTTTCGTTCCTGAAGGCTTTTCACCAAGGTTACACATATGCAGCAGTAACAGCATGGCCCTGACAATGCCCATTACACCGGCGCCTCTCTGGCTCAGACCCTGTGATCCTGACCCCCTTGATGTACCTGTCAAGTGCTAGAGGCCCCCCAGCAGCTCCATCCTGTCAGAGCCCTACCAAAGGCTTTGGTGCTTTTATATATATATATATTTACTGCAGCAAAGAAAAGCCCCTCAGCCTCCTTTGCTGTTAATCCCCAATCACTTGTCCATTTTTCCACACACCTGAAGATGAAGCTGAACACGGATGCAGCATCATAGGGCTGCACAACCCTGTAGGCTTTGTTGGCAATCCAATCCTGCCTACCTGGGAAGAAGCAAGGAGGACAGCAATGGATTAAAGAGACATAAACGAATTGAAGACTGGACTGAAAGGTATCTTACTGATTTCCCTAATCAGGATTTAAACATAGGCACCCAATTCCTAATGCACACTGTGAGGAACAAAGGCTTTCCGATGGGGATTCTGTTTTCCAGGGAGAACCATTTAATAAGTTTCACTCAGGAAGTCTCTGTTCCCAATAAAGACTTAACAAAGTTAATTAGACTAAACAGTAATTATTGTGTCTCTTCATTGTTCAATTATCTTGCTGAACTGGTGTTTCCTGATTAATTTTCTGATTAAAATGTATTAAATGGAGAAGCACTTGCAAACACGGGATGACAGGTTCTGTGCCCCACAGCAGGATTTCCGGGGGTCAGCAGGGCAGGCAGGGCTGACACCCTCCCTCAGACCCCATCAGCTCCCACACAGCACATGAGGAGCCCCATTCAATGTGCTCTTCACACGCTTGCCACATGCTCTTCCCTTCCACTGGATGCCACAGTTTGGGCTCCCTATGAGCTGCCTCACATCTGGCCGGCTCAGACCACTGCCTTCTACCTGCAGAACACCACCAAGGCACACACGATGCTCTCCTACCTCCTGCTTGTGACAGCCGACAGCACACAGGAGGAATTCCCACAGCTCAGCTCACAACACAAAGCCAGTTACCACCTTTGGTCTGATACTGCACCCCCTGCTCTTTCAAGCATCGCTCTGCCCTTCTCTGAAGGAGCTCAGCTCACCTCTTGCCCACTGTGTTTAGCATCCCAATCTGCCTAAACTGTGCTAACCAAGGCCACTCCCTGCATCCCTCCACCAAGTTCTTCTGATAGGACCAACGTACTTCCATGGATGACCTTACAGATAACTCCAAAGTAAGCATTTTGCTATCTAAAAGCAGAAGATATCTTCACAACTGGCACTCCGGAGCCACGACAGCGCTGCTTTCCAGAGGGCCTGCTCCGGGATTCACTCTCAGCCATCCAGTAATCACTGGCATTTTGATCAGCCCTGACTACTATTTGCGTATCTTTCATAAGACAAATCAGAAAAGGGGATTAATTTTTCTTTACTCACTGTAGTATCACAAATTCATTCCCTCCTTCCCCAAATCCTTGTGATTAGATTATTAAAGCCCAAGACTCGCTATAAATCATTGACAGACCACACTGAGCCCACATCCCACAGTGGGCTCCCCCTGTCCTCCTCAGTGCTGGCAAGTCTCAATTAACTCCAATCTACCATGAGGAAGGAAAGGATGAGAGACACCTCAGAAGCTCCACGGTGCCTAACACCAGAGTAGTTTAGCTCTGAATGAAATGCGCCCTTCGGTGCTTGGCTGTGCACGGGAACCGATGGGCTCCCAGCAGACAAACCAGGAGGCACAAAGGAGGTTTCTTTCTGCTTATCCTCTTGGATATTCAACACAAGACCTGAGGCTGCTGCTAGGACAGGGCCAGCCCCCACAGCACTGCTGAGGGAGGATGTACAGGGCCAGTGGGCTCCACGCTCCGAGGCTCTGTGCTGTACGGCAGAGAACTGGCTCTCACTTTGGGATAGTCAGCCTTTGCCCTGAGAAAGGCACGTGTGCATATGGAATGGCAGCACAGTGTTCTGGGCTGTCTTCTGCGTGATACCTTGTTTTGATCTACTTCAAGTCATACTGATGAACACTGACGCTGAGATTCTCATGAGTTAACTTTGTTTATGATGTACTAAGCCTGCAAAAAGTACCTAAGAGCTAACAGCTCACCCTCCAGATAAAACACAGACAGGAAGAGCATTTGCAATAGCTTCATCAAACACAGTTATGCTGACACTGTTTTTACATCTGATGTTTGCCACCAGTTTAGAATCGTTCCAAAGGCCAAGACAAATTGAAGTCTAATAGCCTAGGTAGTTTGGGGTTTCTTTGTTTTTAATAATCATACAATCATAAGTAATGAATCAAAGTGCTCCCTGCCTCCTAAGCTATGATTTGGCAAACAGCTTCAATTACAAAACCCAAACCTAATGACTGCATTTTAACACAGCCCTGTGCTTAGTAGCTTACAGTAACATTTATCCTGCATCAGGCTGAAAGGAGATGTCCGCAGGGAGTTAGCTGCAAAACGTTTGATTTCTAAAGCCCGTGGCAAGTTGATTCATGTCTATTTAATTTTTCCAGGCAGTTTCACTGGAATGCTGTCTATAAATCAAATACAAGGCTAGCAGCAGAGACGTACCGAGTTGTGGAAATACTGTATGATTTTAATTAAACTACACACACAAATCAGGCAGCAGTGAAGGTGGAAGAGGAGAGAGAGAGAACTGTATCACCCTCGATAAGCCAATATTTTAGTGCAGAAAAACAAATAACCATTTACTGTGAGAAGTCTGCTCTCAAAAGCAGCGTTTTGTCATAGTGCTGATATTCAGTCAAGTCAAACCTGGGGGAACCCACGCTTGAGCCTGGGAAGCAACGCACCCTGGAAGGGATGTCGGTCACACCAATCCCACTCAGCCCCTCCAGCTTCAGGGGCTCTGTCAGGCAGAGTTCACTGACAACCACGCTCGAAGGACAGAAGCAGTAACCAGCATTGTGCTGTGGCTGCCCACCTTCTGCACTGCCCCACACAGCCATTGCATCGCTTAATGGGAGACTGCAGACCCCTCTGCAGCAAACACATCCACCCATGGCCACCTTCTGCGTCGGGGGGAAGGCACTCTGACACTGGTGGCATTCAGCAGCATGGCTGGATGCAGCCAGGAAGCAGACCCGATGGTGAATGGGAAATACCATGGAAGCCATACAGTTGTCCTTCTGGTAAAGGGCACGACTCCTGGGAGAAAGCCCCAGGAAAAATGGTTCTGTTCTTTGTGGCCATGGGAATTGCACCCGAAGGTTCAGTGGCAGGACAAAGCTTTAGTGATTGCTGGACAGAAGGATGATGACCCAATAACCAGGACTGTTGCTCCACCTTAAGCTCCTCATTGAAGCAGCCACTACAGCACTCAACATTTACTTTCCCCTCTCCTCACAGCCTGCAAAGTGGGAAAACAACTATGCCTAAAAACCAACAGGCAGTGCATGGATAAACACAGAAGATATCTGGTACTGAGATAATGAGGTCTATAAATACCTTGCATAGATAGGCATCTCCTTCCCTATCTAAAGACCAGGGAAATACAAAAGCTGTGTGCTTTGAAAAAAAGAACATTCCAGATAGCACTCAGCAATTAAATTATTGCCCTGAATTGAGAAGTTGTGCTTGTGCTCACAACATGTCCATGCTAAAACAGGATTACAGGAATTCCTTTGTACTTCCACCCAAATACTGCAGCAAGAGTTGACATCAGAGATGGAAGACGCTGGGCGCTGCAGGAGGCAATGGGTAGGAAGCCTCTGCCCCACATTTCGCAGCCTCAGCAGAGAAGACGGATTAGGTGCTAAGTGCTGCAGAGGCCAGGAGAGCAGCAGCAGTGTGCCACGGCGTGGGTCACTCCCAGGGCTTCTCCTTTGGAGACCTGCACCAGGCTCCTGTGCTTCTGATCCACCACCAACTCCAGCAGCCATGCAGCACATCCGCTCGCAGACACAGCCATGTAACAGGGATGCATTAGCTCCGATTAAAGCCACAATATCTCAGATCCCATGAGGTTCTGTGGTGTTGAAGTTGGAATGAATTTTGCAGGGTTTTTCTACTCCTTTTCCCCACCTCAATCACTCTCAAGTGCAGGGCATGAATAATACAATAATGTGTTGCCTGGTGATTGCTGTTGTGTTTTCCTTTACCAATGCAGTCAGGGATGGAAGCAGACTAGAAACTGCCTGGAGGAATCAGTTGTTTAAAGAAGGCTACTGAGGGGCTGAGGTTCTGCAAATGGGAGATGCTCCAGAGGCTGACTGCAGCCTGTCCTAGGAACGTATCTGTGAGAGGCCCTTGGAGGCCCTGTCTATGGCAGAGCACTCCTTACAGCCCCATGTCCTGCGGCACTGGAAGGGAACAGGGGGCTTGGCTCAGCCTGGTGTGTGTGACTAGCACTGCAGTGTCAGGAGCTTCACCATCTTCTACAGCAAAAACAAACAGGGCTGTAAAAAAGGAAGCGGCTCTCAATAAAGAACATGCTTTACGGAGGCTTTTTTCCTGCCCTAAGTAAAGCAATCCCATCCCTCCAAATGCTTCTAGGTGATACGAAGTCAAGGTTATCTTCCAGGACAGGTCTGCTTCCATCAGGAAGAGAAGCTCTTCCAGCTTTTACTTCCCCGCAGCACTCCAGATACGGATGCAGAAGCAGCTCCCACCACCCCTTGGAGTCCTCTCCCATGGGTGCTCCCAGGCCCAGAGACGGTGCACGGAAGTATTCACAGACACACACTTCATCCCAACCCAGTGCAGAGCGGGGTTCTGGAGCAGCTCATCACTGCTCTTTAATCCTCTTCTTGGGCCAATGACACTCTGCTCTAAAAGCAGCAACTCCAGACTTCCAGCCAAGGCAATAAGCAAGAAATTGGACTTGGGTTCTGTTCCCTGTGCTTTCTGAAGTGAGTCATGCTGTGAACTGCCTTGAATGAAAGGGTCTCGGTTCCTGACCTGCAGTCGGGCCAAACCCTGACACTTGTCCAACTGCCTACTTGGATTGCAAGCCACACTTTGGGAGGCTGTCTCTCTCCCTGCACAGTCTCAGCTGTAGCCTTTAGATATTGCAGAGAAATAGCACAACCAAACAGTCTTGGAAGGTATTTGCTCCTCCAGTCTAATTATGCTGCTTCGTATAAGCATGAAGTACTTAAATACACTGTGCTTTGGTGAGGGAGGAAAAAAAAGGCCAAGTTGCAATAGTCCAGGTCCAGCCTGATCCCAACCACAGGAACAACTAAGACCTGGAATACTTTATAAGAAACAAAACCTCAAGGAATAAATGTTCTTGGTGTATGTAAGGATGCACCAGCCTCCAGTGTATGTAAAGAGCAAGGCAATTAATAAGGTATATTTAGCATGCCAAGCTGGGGTGCGCAGCTCCCACAGCAGCTGAAATACAGCACTTTAAATAACATTTACCTTCAAGATCAGGCTGCTGTGACTGCAGCTGGTGGGTGCTGTCTGCTCCCCGGCACATACACTGCTTTCCTCAGTGGGGTCACTTACTCACTGCTGCATCAGTCCCACAGAGAGCTGCAGCTCCAGGCTGAGATGGTGGAACAGCACAAAGAGGGTTTGGATGCTGCTGCACCTTCCCATGTGCCTTGGGAGAGAGCACTGAGGCCTCAGGGGCTGTTACCTGGTTTGTGCAGCCTGCAACACAAAGGGAGCAGATGGTGGTTCCACCCCACTGCTCAGTCCCACCTACATTCAAAACCTAGCAAAGGAGATGCCTTTTCAGATATAAAGATGCAGATCTGGGGTTCTCCAAGCCATAGGATGTCACGGATGCAAAGTTCTCTCGGCCTCATAAAGCAACTTGTAAAACTCTGTGGAAGAGAGCTTGCCAAGGACACAGACTTCAAAGCTGTGTTGTAATTCAGATGTTCAACGCAAGATACCTGAATTGGAATAAAATCCAAGCCCTTTAAACAGCTGTGAAACTGCTGAAATCCATCTCTCCCCACTCCAGTTGTCATGGCACCCCAGCAGACATCAGCCAGCCGGCAGAGCAGCCTGCTCTGCAATGCGAAGTCCTGCCTCCATGTTCAGTGCCACCTTTCCAGGCATAAACAGACTGAAAGGGCTGGGAATATTTGTACAGAGAGCAAGGGGAACCAGAGCTATAATTAGTAACAATACAAGTTTGGGACAGGACAGCAAACTTCATGTTTCAGTGCTGTAAAGATGCTCCAATTACAAAGCCTAAAGCAAGACCTCCTTGCCTCCCATAGCCCCTCCAGGGATCCAAGCCAGGGTCAGCAGGACACTGAATTAGATGAGCAAGCTTCTCCCCATAACATTCCACTTTTTACCTCTGGAGCAATGATACCAACGGGCCCACAGGGACAGAAAACACCCCGAGTACTGCTCCGAGTCCATACAGAAATACCACATCCATGATGTTTTCCGTTATGCTGCGCTATGGGAGGGAGCACAGAGGCATTTACCTCCTCAGCAGCTTGAATCAAACCCCTTCAAATGCTGTTTATAAAAGAGTTATTTTTAAACTTTTGTTAATGAAATAGTATTAGTTTCTATGAGAACCCCTAAAACCATCAGCAGTTGGGACTACAGCAGTCTTTGAACAGATGAAATGCTTTTAGTGCCTTTGAACTCACTCACTGACTATTCCCAGCCTGTGGCCACCCAGTTTGCCCCAAGGTGCCTGGCATTCAAGTCTCAAGGATAAAAGAAGCTGGTTAAAAAACAAAATTAATACCCTGCATAGAAGGCTGCATTGCAAACTGAATCAAAGGAGAAAACAAAGACCTGAGCTAAGCAAAATCTGCATGCAGATGGGTACTTCAACTTCGAAGCCTTGACTTTAAGGTTTTGGAAGCAAAACATTTGGGAATCATGGAGAGCCTGACTCCGAAGCCAGGCAAAGGCTTGGAAAACACACCTTACGTGGGGTTGGTTTATCATGATTTGAAAAGCATCATTTTACGGCAGGCCCTTATGTGTAACTGAGGGGGGACCTGTCCTTGAGCTAGCCTCAGAAACAAAGGAAGGGGACCTACTCTTGATGGAGAAGGTGAAAATCCCCCCATCCTCTTTTTCCTGGCAGCACTTACAGAGCCCAGGGGCTGGATGTGATGAGCCTGGCACCCAGTGACACCCTCCAAACACAATCCCAGGACCCAAAAGAAGCCTCCGTCTGCATTCTGACAAGCGCAAGGGAATCTCTTTCTAAGAAACTTCTGGAAACAGCCATTTGCTGCTTTCAGGCTCCATGGGCAGCTGATAACAGCAGCTACAGCCCCAGCCAAGTGCGTGCAGGGCATTCAGAGCAAGCCAACACTCACAAATGCTTCCTCTCCCCACGGAAATGTTTTGCCCAGCTCTCCCCTGCGCTAACAAACAGTCATGTTCCTTGCCATAAATCAGTGCTGCAGCACTGGCCGGGGCACCTCGCTGCTGACCTCGGCCCTCTGCTCCCCAGCATCAAACACAACTATCAGAGGTCCTTAGAAATAGGAATAAAACATCTGTTTCCTCTGGAGCAGCTGCCACCTGGACAAGAGAGCCTAAGCCAGAGCATTCCTGACCGGAACGTTACCTGGGTGCGAGCCACAGCGTTTCCAAGAGCAGCCAGAAGGGCATTGGCTCAAACGCTTTGCAAACACTGCAGAGCCCCCTTTAAGGGACCTTGCAGATCATCCATATAGATCACTATAGATCATCTAGTCCCACTCCCCTGCCATGGTCTAAGGTCCCTTTCAACCCATTCCATGATTCTCTGACCTAGCTGTGTCCCTCAGCTCCACTCTCCCTCACACCTGCAGAGTTGGGACCCCACGAGGA
This sequence comes from Psilopsiagon aymara, assembly GCA_024733675.1. NCBI lineage: Eukaryota > Metazoa > Chordata > Aves > Psittaciformes > Psittacidae > Psilopsiagon > Psilopsiagon aymara. The sequence continues at coordinate 47,330 of JANRGW010041313.1, read as the reverse complement.
TGCAGCCCTCTCCCTGGTGGGGATGCTCCTGCTCTGCCAGGTCTGTCACAGCTCTGCATTTATTGCTGCCCTTCCCTCTGAGATCATTTAATCTCCAGCAGATAACTGATCAGCAGCAATGAGAGAAAGAGACCGTTGTGATTACAGGAATTAAAGCTGTACAAAGGGGGAAGATAAGAAAAAGGAAATAAATGGAAAAGATACCCACATTCTGAAGCAAACAAAAGACACTATAGATTAAAAAAACAATGCCTCCCAAAGCTTTTCTTTCCAGTGCTTTGACAGACAGACAGCAGACTCACATAATTAATTGTGGCCGGGTACAGCCAAATGAGCCCCATATGTGTGTGTTGACAAAACAATCTCTTCTTTTGTGGCAAGTTGCAAACTGTCAGCTCTACCTAAAGCTGAAAACTGACACATTTTACTGCCTTTAATAACAGAGCAGGCCAATGCGTGAGGCATAAGGTTACTGAGGGGAGGCAGATCTGACAACAGCTTAGGGCTGGAGCCACTGAAAATCATTCTTTATGGAACTCAGGCTTTGAGGTAGGTGAGAACTCATAGGACCAAAGAGGCACTGGAGAGGAAGCTGCTGTGGGAAGCCCATGAGAGCGGCCACCTCCCTCTTGCTCCTTCACATGAGGCTGCAGCAATGGCTTTGTCACCCTCAGAGCCAAGGAGGAGCTGCAGAATGGCCATGGATGAACAGTCCTGAAGGACCACAGCAAAGCATCCCTGGGACTGGCACAAACCTGGCAGAGCAGGAGCAGCAGAAAGGAGAGGGGAACAGCAGCCCAGCTGCACAGGGGGATGCTCAGTCCTGCCTTGCGTTGGCTTTCTGATTTGTCACAAGCACTGAGATTACCCATTTCATTTTCTGTATTGATACCCATTAACAATCACACTTGAAATGGCTGAAAATAATATTACACATCAAAGCCAAGGAAACCACTTGGAGATATTCCAGGCTGGCAGAGCTGAGTTACAATGCAAATGCAGAGTGACTCTTCTGGGGTTAGGCCAGACATAAATCCACGATAGCTCTATTAAAGGTGCTCCCAGTTCAGAGCGCAGACACGGAGACTTGCTTCAGTCCTGGGGCTGATCCTGAATTTACCCCAGCTAAACAGAAGACGGGCCCCTTGGATCAAAGTCCCCCGAAGCCTTTGCCCGCTGTCTCTCTGTATCATGCACAAAGCTCTCCCTTCCTTTACATTTTGGTTTCAAAGGAAAGAAAACACCACTGAATCTGACAACCGGTAACACCATTAAACCCCCCTGCCGCTCAATCACAGCAGCCAGCCCCAACGCCAGCCAGGACCACGAGCACCACCTTCATCTGCAATCAGAGGGGTGGCAGCAGGGGAAACGCTGGAGCTGTGAATATTCATCTTGCCTCCAGAGCCTCCTTTGCTAAAGGTCACTTGAGATTAGACAAACAGGCTGTCACTGACACCGAGCGATCCCTTCTGCATGCTGAGGGCATGGAGACATGAGTTTAATGGACCCAGACTACAGAGGTGATTCACCAGCACAGGCAGGCTCTCCATAATGAATTCCTTTCGAACTCCCAGCCTCTTCCCTCCAGGAATCCCCCAAACACCTTTAATTTAAAAGTGCCATAATCTGTTCTCCTCTTAAAGCTGATTTCCTCCTCGGTGCTTTGCAGTCATGACATTTTCACTGCAGTAGCTGCTGCTTTTGGATGAGGGGCCCCAGCCCAGGGTCCTGCTCTGTTCCTCCCTTCTCACAAGGTACTTACATGGATTACTTTGGAATTTTCTGCCTTTTCCCTAATTCACAGACACAGAAACTGCTGCTATAGACTGGCACATTCCCATCCATCCCAGGCTGGGCTTTATGGTCTCACCATATAACAGAAAATTAAGTGATACTAAAAATTACACAACAAAAAATACCCAGGTATGGCAGAAAATGATCCTGCCCTAGGGGATATTTCAGTGCCTTATCACAGGACCAAGACTCCACAGCACTGGCCCCAGTGACTGCCACACAGTCTTGAAACAAACCTGTGGAGACACAGATGCCAGGTCCACGCACCCTCATCCCACCACTGACTTCCATCCCAGTTTCCACACCACACCAAGCAGCCCTTCCTCCTGCAAAGGTGTTTCCCATCCCACAGGAACTTCCAAGATCAGGAAAATAGAATGTTTTCTTTGGTCTTTCTTTTGACAGGGTCAGGGAGAGTGTGCCAGAAGACATGAGTGCAACTGGAAACACTGAAGGTGATTTTGGAAGGTCTACGGGGCATGGAGGAGGCCTTGGGACTAATGCTGCATTTCAGCCCAGACATTGTTGGTCTTTCCGTTCAGGTCAGTCACTGCTGAGACAAATCACAGCTCTTTCTTGGCACAGTCCACTTGTCCTTCCTCACACCTTTAATGACAATGAACGCACAGGGCTCTTGTAAAACATGAACTTTGGCTCTCCAGCCTTCCTCTCCAACACGCAAGCAGTGCACCAGAACTGCAGCTCTCCATCGGTGGCCTAGCAGAGGCCCAGAGCTCTTGTTTTGCTCCGATAATCCAAGGTGCCTACTTCAGCTCTACCCCTAATGTGGCATGTGTCTTCAGGAGATTATTTGAAGTGGTTATTTTTATGCCTAGAACATTCAAAGGCAGAGTTATTAAGTGTATTTAAAAGGAAGAACTGGTCCAGATAAAGCTGGGATGTAATTAGTTACAAGCTACTGTACTTTGATGCCAAAGCAGCATTTAGCATGTGGACTGCTGAGCAGCAGGCTCTGTAGGGTGTGCTAATTACTGATAGCAGTCACAGCGAGGGGAAGCCTGACACTCCTCTGATAAAGCAGAGCCTTCTGCAACTCCACAGTTTGGATTTAACTCTTGGTGTTTAACTCTCAGCCAAAGCCTGGACTTTGGCACACAGCTCCTTGCAATTAACTGTATCTGAAAGCACAGAGAGAAGGGAACCCCCCCCCCCCCAAGACCTTCTCAAGTAGGTAGAGGGAGGCCAGTTTCCACGCTGGGATCCTGGCTGGTAGCAGCAGCACGGCGGGGAAAAGGAATTAACGCTGTTTTCCCAAGGAACCTGTTTTCTTTCTCAGTGGAACTTCTTCCTGGAGCAGAGCACCGGTCCCACTAAGGGCTGGAGGCTCGCCACCAATCCAAGACCTTACATCAGGCTGGACTCGGCCTCGCTGACATCAGGAGGGGACTTTCAGAGACTTGAAATAGGTTTGGCTCTAGTCCTAAGTAAAGCCATGGTCCTCAGCCCGTGAGAAGATGGATGAATTGTGGACAAACTGGAAAAAGGGCTGGACCTGAGGCAGAGATGGGCTGCGGGCAGGAGGCACGGAAGGCTTTGGGGACTGGGGGGGATTCAAGAGCACCTGGGGTGAGCTGTAAAAGCGGTCTGACCAAGGCTGCAGAAGTGGTGAACAACAGCGGGGAGACACTGTGACACCTGGAGAGGGACACAGCAGAGCTGGGAGCCATAAAAACAAAGGCAGTGATGGTGCTGAAGTGACTCAGCACTCACTGCTCCTCCATCTCTCGGAAACACTGCAAAGCAGCACAGCAACAGTGAAGGAAGTGTGTCTGTCACCACGTCAACTGCCAGCCTGGTACTGCCAGATGGGCAGCTCACTGCAAACCACCCCTCTCTATCCTTACGCTGTGCCTTCTCATAGAATGAACCAGGATGGAAAAGACCTTTAAGATCATTAACACAGCATCCACACTGGAGAGCCGTCACCACCACCCTCCCTGCCGCAGGCTCCATCCTGCCCTGTCCTGCCCCACTGACCTGCAGGTAAGGCAGCACAAGCCCCCAGAAAAGATCTGAGGTGACCTGGAGAGGGAAGAGCACAACCTCCTGAAGCCCTTTCACTTACAGACAGACCATGCAGATATCACATCATCAAGTGGCACAGCCCCACCACCCACCCTAGAAAGCACAGCGGTGTATCAGGTGGGAGGACAACTGTGGCAGGCAGGCAAAGGAGCACTGGAACAGACCAAGAAACCAAAAACCCCCCAAATCTGCTAAAACACAAACCTGAAAGCACCACTGTTGGGGCTGATGGGATTGCAGCGAGTTCCCAGGCAATGGCATCCCAAGCTCAGCGATCTGCTCTCCCGGCTAATGAAAGGGTGAGCAAATGGAATTGTATTTCTCGCCTGATGCTGGGGTGATTTTTCCATTTATCAAAGTGATGGGCTTTCATTACATTTCTGAGAGCTTTGAGTTTGTTCCGTCCCCCCGGGAGGACCTGAGGGTCTAAACCTTATCTTATTACTCAGTTTTATGTCTTCAGAGTGTGCCTTCCTCCTGCCTTTCTCTCCAGAAGTTACTTCTCTCCAATCTTACTCCCAATAGCAGCAGGCTGCATCTGGACAGACTGCTCTGCAAACACTCACACGCAAGCCTTCCATCCAAGAGACACTTAAGGCCAAAACCACAAGCTTAAAGAACACAGGATAGACCCAGGGATACCAGTGTCATTGTACTGGTTTAGACTAAGCAAGGAACTAGCTTTGGGACTGCATGGGATTAACAGTTGGATTGTGACACCAACAGGGACACAGGATAAGTGAGGTGTGCTTTCTCTTAATATCATAGATGGGTCTTCAGCTGTATAAAGCGGCACCATTCCTCTGAAGGCTTCAGAGCCAGGCTACACCTACTCAGGGTCTGGCCTCATGACAAAACCACCGCTTAATTTCCATCTTACTTCAGGAAGACCCTTAAAGATGCCACTTTTTACCCATAAGCTTTGTCCCAGCAGAGCATTTACAGCCTCCCTCGCAGCCCTGGCTAACAGCCATCCCATTTCTAGAAGACAAGTACAGTACTTCAGGATGTAACAGGAACTGGAACAGTCACCACTACACCTGGCAAAGCCAGGCAGCCTGTTCCTCCAAAGCACAGCCCATCTCACCTCTTGAGATCCATCCTTCATGGAGGATGTATGGTCCTTAACTGTGTTTGTCTCCAAGCTTTGCCCTCCAATAGGGCTGGAGGGACCTAACCACATGCTCAAGCTGTTATTTCCCTTAACTGAAAGATGCACCATATATATGTTGGCAAAACCCCAATTATCAGGTAACCCTGGAAGCTGCTATTTGCTCTGCACAGTAGTCATTTAGTTGTCTCTCTGATAACTGGACATACAGCAAATGTAAGAGAGAAAACTTAAATCTACCAGGAGGTTAATGACAGACTCCGGTGAAACAGATGCAGATGAATAACACGAGGGCACTGAAAGCTCCCTATAAAAGTAACAAGAAGAGGCTTTGCTGCAGCAGAATGGACCAGCAGAGAGGGAAATGCTGTGAGTTACGTGGCTGAGGTTCTCCCCTGCATTAGTTGGGCACTGCTCTGCTCTGCAAGAGAAAGTGAGATTTAACAAGAGATCAGGTCCCAGATGTGGTGACACGGTCAAAAGGAACCACTGGCTGGGGAGGGAGAGAGGTGGGGGTGCAACACGGGAAGAGGGGAGCATGCAGGGACCCGGCAGCCACTTGTTAAGGGCCTTTTCTTTCAGAGCAGGGCTTCCCTGCAGAAGGCAGCACAGCCCCTGAGGATGTGCTCCCTGCTCCTTCCTGAAGAGACATAAAGAAGTTGCCTCTGCACTGACTGGAAGTGTTGCACTCATCCGGTTCAGTGGAAGAAGTGGTTTCCCTACAGCTGATACACAGTGCTAGGAATTTTATTCTGATGGACTTTCTTGTAAAAACAAAACAAAACTATCCTGAAACAAAGCCATCGATGCTATCCCCCTTCCTGAATGAGAACTGCCTTCTCTTCCACCTCACCCCCATTCAAACGCACAGTTAGTTGGCAAGGCTATTTGGATAGCCTTTGCAGGCTATCACTGCAAAGGACTGTGCTTTAGTGAGAGGAAGGAGACCACACCAAGCTCTTGGGCTGGGGAGTGATGGAGGGGAACAAAAACTCCATAAAGAGGAAAGGGAGAAAGCACTTCAGGTGAGCAAAGAGGTACAAACAGCTTCCACCTTGTAGAATATCCTCAGCCTGCAATAGCTGTAAGGTACCTGGAGTGTCAGAAGGCAGCTTTAAATGTACTTCAGTGCACTCATGGGGAATGCAGGTGGGTAATCACAGCCTAGAGGAGATGAAATTGGTCAGAGCAGGTATTTCCAACTCTCTGCCTCTTCAGCTCATTGCTGAAGGCACTGACTGCATGAAACCAAGTAGATGAATTTAACAGCCTCCCTAACTCCACACACACTATGGCCATCTGAGCAGTGCCCGTGGAAAACACAAACCTTCCTGGGAGATGAACCAGCCTACATCCTGTACCTTGGTCCAGACAAGCCACAATTTCCCCTCGGAGGATATGGTTCAGAAAGGCATGAACAAAGACAGCAGGCCCGAGCAAAACTGTTGCTGCCTGGAAGACTATCACAGTTAAATGATTTGATCTCCACTGAGGCAGTGAACCCAAGCACAAAATACCAGGAATAGCTCCCGAGAGCCCTCCCACAAGTCCTTTTGTGCTGCACTCTCTCTCAGATGGGGACAGACTCTTCCCAGTTCCTCTGGACCTCTGCCTGCAGGGTAAGTGCTCCCACAGATTCCTTTGCACATCACAAGCACGTGCAAAGCTCAAAGCCTCACTGTGCACCAATGAGCACAGCTCAGTATCAAGCCCGCAGACCTTACAGTTTTTTCAGTGCAAATATGTAGGTATGCACATATGTGTATGGGTCAGGGGTGCAAAAAGAGACACACAGCTCCTTCTGCATGTACCAGCAGTGTGAATTTATCGCACAAGTCAGATGTTATCACACCACGCCAGCACCAGCCAGCACTGCCTTCACCTTCTCAAACCATCTTCAGAAACTGTGAGTGCTGACAGTCCGAGCAGTGAGTGGGGAGAAAGTAATTGCTTCATCCTCAAGTATGACATCAGAGGCTTTATTTGCAGCCACAGAAATTTCAGCCCCATGTGTTCCAAATGCGCACAGAATGCAAAGGCATCAATATAGCATCTCCACAAAGGCAGAGGCACAGGACAGATGTTTGTAGTCTTTGTTTCCTCTCTGCTTAATTCGCACATTAAGGGAGTGGATGGAGCAGGGAAGAATAAGGCGAGCCTATGAGCACTTCTTCTTCTGCTACAAACAAAACCAACCCTCTCACCCACTGGATGACAAGTTGTGGATGCCCAGAGAAGCTGTGGCTGCCCCATCCCTGGCAGTGTTCAAGGCCAGGTTGGATGGGGCTTGGAGCAAGCTGCTCTAGTAGAAGGGGTCCCTGCCCATGGCAGGGGGATGGAACTGGATGAGCTTTAAGGTCCCTTCAACCCAAACCAGGCTGTGATTCTATGAAGACAAGGCCTACAGACACTGCCTCCATCACTTGTTTGTCTCCTTGGTCGTTTACAACCCCGGAAAGAAACAAACCCACCCACCCACCGAGGTCTGGAGATGCGCAGTCCTCTGCTCTCCCCTCCGCGTGTCCTCACACGCCTATGGCTCAGCCGCGGGCCCAGGTCTGCACCTCCAGCACCAGGACCCCTCCGGATGCGGCGCTTGGCTCCCATCAGACACCTCCAGGAGCCAGGGTGTATATTCTCCAGCACCATCTGCTGGCTTCTCTTCTATCAACAGGCGAACGACGCATAGAAAAGACAGCCTCGCACCAGGCAGCCCACTGTGAGGGGGGAGGCACACGTGTGCCCACCTCCGCCACAACCATGCAGGTATTTTCCTGTCAAAAACAATGGGGTTTGTTAAGTAAGACATTCTACACGAGCAAATGTCACTGCTCATCTCTGGTTTTCAGTGTGGGATACTCCCAAGTGAAAAGAAAATGTGAATTCTGAATTGTATTTTCACTCTGCTGCTGTTTGCAACATAGAAAATGAAATATTCTGATTCTTTGGAAAAGCAACAGAGGGAAAGATTCGGTTTATCTTTTTTTGGCAGAAACCGTTCGCTGAATCTGACCCAAATTCACAAACAGCTTTACCTCCTCCCACTCAGAAACGGGACTGTCGGTGAGTAAAGTCTTTGTTACACGAACTCCCCGGGTCTGCGGTGGCACTGCAGACAGCCGGCCCGCTCTCGCTAGCCAAAACAAGGGCTTTCGGTAGGGATGAATCCTCTGCCTGCTGAGGAGGGGAGGAAGGCAGCAGTTTCAGGCGCTGCTGGTGAGGCACCAGGAGGTCTGTCTGCTGCTAGCAGCGAAGGTTTGCTCTTGTTCTCCTCCCCTGCAGATCACAGCCCGTGACTAAGCCAGGGCCTCGCAACAGGAGCGTTCTTCTCCCTCGGTCCCTCTGAGGGGATGGATCTAAACAAAAATCCAGATGTTGAATTGGAAGAGGAGGTGCAGTCTACATTTCAGTGCATCTCCTGACTGCTGCCCCAGGGTGAACCCGTGTGCACTGTCGCAGCTGGGGCATTCTCAGTTAGGCTGGAGGTAAAGCTCTGCAGCTCTCAAACACAGAAACAACTGAGAAACAGCCCAGATGTTGAGGATCATTTGGGTAACAAAGTCTACCCGCTTCCTTCTTGGGCAGTATCGGATGAACTCTCTTCCCTTCAAGCATGCCTGGATTTTATTTACCACTTCATCTCTATACAGGGAGGTCTTATATGTTCCATAACAGGAGCTTTTTAGGAACAGGTGAGCCAACGAACCATCCAAAGTGACCTAAGGTCTCTGGAGCATTTATGTTAACTGAAGGTCCAATTCTGAACCTCTATTCCCCACTACTCTGCAGTGTTCATTATACTCACTCAGAGAAACGAGAATAGCAACGTTTTCACACACTCAGATGTCAGTGACCACAGGAGATACTGTGGAGTAGAAAATCAGGTCAAGAGCCAGGACTCAGGATAAATAAAGTCGCTCCATAGGAGCATACTTCAAATAAACCCCCAGTGTGCTGTCGCTGCAGGGACCAGCTGTTCTATACATGGTACCCATTCCTTCTTCCTTTTGTATGTTAGTAGGAAATACTGTCCAAAGAGAAGTCTTGCCTTTAATCTGAGGTGAAGCTGAGATCTTCACATATCACCAGAGACTTCACATACAACAGGGATGAATAAAGCATAAGAAAAAAGTAGATGGACCTAAACAGATGGATTCTATATTGGCATTAAAAGTCACACCTCGTTTTTCATCCAGTCCTACCTGTTAAGTACTTCTGATGAGATTTGTTAAATGTGAGTTGTTCCTACGTTACCCCGTGTTACTAAATTTTCCTTTGTGACAAGGCTGTAGAAAGCAATCTATAACCTCTCTGCTCAATTCCTTCACAGGCCTTCTCTTTAGAACGGATAAAGAAAAGCTCGTTGGAACAGCAGAAGAATGGGTTGATATATTTGCTATTAAACTGGAGCTGGGCTTTGGGTTATCATAAAAGATGTTACCCAGTGAACAACACATCTCACTGCTACACATTTACAGCCCTGGTGATGACGTATATCAAATCCACCACATTTAAAAGTCAAAATAAGATTACCCTGTCCTAATAAATACTGATCACCTCACAAGTGCTTGTTTTAAAGTCCTTAATTAAACACAATGCCCGACTTTGCCTGTTTCCCAGTGGATGAGAATCAATCCGTTATCATTAATGCAGTCCAGCAAAAGGAAAAGAGCCCGCACTTGTATCTGTTTAGCCTTTTTGCTGGGTTGAAGTAATCTCAGCACTTCAGCACTATTTGACAGTATGTATTACAGGTGTTGTCATGGCAATGATTTATGCAGGAATTAGTCACTGCAGCACTTCTACAATAGACTGAAGAACAATAGGAAAACCTGCACATTTCCAAGTTCCTGTGATACAGAGGTTGAGGGTTGGGGAAAAGAGATTAGATTCCTTTCACCCTCTGATTCCGGCAGCGACATTTAAACAGCTCAGGGAAAGTCGGTGCCTAATCACAGGCATTATTAATAGCAATCTGATGATAACCCAAACTTCATATTACACTGTGCTAGCACTTCCAAGTGTATATTCACTACTGGCCCACTTCTGAATTAATCAGGGATTGAGCAACAACGGGAGCAGAGAAGGGATTATTACATTAGCGTTGTTATGTGCTAAAGAAAGAGTCAGAGTTTATTGACCATGGGGTGGTTCATCCCTTGGGGCCCAGTGCTGTCACAAGTTCTGATGTTACAAGCAGTGGATTCAAGGGGGGGGTCAGCAAAAGAAAACCAACAAAAAAACACCATCCAAAACTATATGTAAAGAACACGTTCAAGAAAATGAGCACTCAGAACTTAAGAAACCACAGTGTTGAAACGGAATCATTGGAATTCCACTTTGTTACCACTTGCTAGAATGTGTTCTTCTACTGAAGGACTGTCTATTGGTTCATATATCCATGTTTTGGCAGAGGCATGAAGAAGTTCAAGCAGGGCTGTCACTCAGCTTTAATAACAAATAGAGCGCCTGCTTCTCAGTATAATAACGGGAGTTATTCCTGTCCCTCCTGTGGTCACACACCTCCATCCCCACACCAAGGCTCTGCATTACAGAACAATTATCCTCATTGTTCCCATCTCTTCAGAATCAGCCCTGAGATTTACAACTGTCAGGGTCAGAGCAGAAGTAAGCTTGACTGAAGAGATGAAAAGGTTATTTAGAGCTGAGTTTGGAAATCTGCATCTCTCAAGTCTTTCTGCTCTGTTCCCGGGGGTTTAAGGTTGTCTCGTCCTCTTCATTCCTGGAGCTTCAAATGCAATTTTCCTATTTTCCTTACAGATCTCGAATGAAGCCTCATGAGTGACTTTCAAACTCACTTTACCCTTAACAACCGCTTCAGACAAAGGGGAGAGTAAGCCCAAGAGGTCCCAATTGTCATTTTCCGGCCCAGACATCACGCTGCTACGTATCACGGTCACTTCACAAGGCCAAGCAGTGTAACTCCTTCCCTGCTCTTCCTTCTTCACTTCGTCTGCAGCCTGGCAGTAAATCTTTGCCAAATTCTTCATCGTTTTTAACACATGCATTGTCACATGGTTTTGCCATCTAACTCAGCAGTTCAGCCCAGTGAAAGCATCAGAGGCACAGAATGTACCTGTCCAAATTCTATCAGCTTGTGTGGATGTCTTCGGAGGATAACAGATTCATGCTGCCCACTAATGCTCCACTGAAAGCAAAAGGGTTTTTTTCTCTGCTCTTGTTTCCCTTGAATCCTTCTGAAATGAGAGTGCAAGTGCTCAAATGATGAACCAGCAAGGAGGTGCCAGGCTTTGCCGACTGAAAGCTCTGAGTAGGGGAAAGTGAGCATCAGAGTCTGTCCTTGCTCTCCTTTACTCTTCAAGCCCTCTGCACCATTTCACATGTCCAGAAGAGCTTCATGGCCTCCCAGTTGAACTCCTGACAGCAGAGAAAAATACAGAGACAGCAGAGCCGCTGCTGGGACTTCAGATATCCTGATGTTCCATGGCAAACTTGACTGGAGATGGGTGGCAATGTCCTCTCTCTGCAAAGTCCTCAGCTCCAGGCGAGAGTTACAAAAACCCAAAAAGGATTTTGGTATTCTGGGATATGACACATGCAGATGTAAGCCTGGAAGAATCCAAACCCTGCATCCTCACAGGCTTCTCAGAGCTGGTCACTTGGTTCAACATCACTCTCACACATCTCTTGAGCATATAAATACTGCAGCTGCTCTGGACACTGCTGTGCTGGAGCTATACAAGAATCAGCAGTAGGAACCCTACACAGCACCAAGCAATTCACATTGGAGCTGGATGGAGGACAACCATTGCATTTAGCAGAAAGAATGTTTTTCTTTCTGTGTGAAATGGCGTGGGCACTGCCATCCTGAGGAGCACCATATGGAAACCAGAGCCGGGAGCCAGAACTCAAGTGCATCCCGGCTTTCAGCAGGTTGGGCTGCTGGGCAGGCGCTCCAGCTCCAAAGCACATCCAGGTAGGACAGAACCACGAAGCAGACTGCATTCAGTAGCTCCTTGATTCCTCCAAATCAAACACTGTTTCTGCAAACAAATTTGACAAACTGGCAAATTCTGAGGGAAAACAGAACCGCATCACTCAGTAAAGAAGGTACTGCCAAGCTCGAGGCAGTCTCAAATCCAGCTCCCATGATGAACTGAACACATCAGCACCACTGAAATGCCAAAGCCAAATTAGCCATCAAAACCAGTGCAGAAGCAGCAGGTCAGGTTTTATTCAGAGAAAGGTACAATTCCACTGATGTCACATGATCTGTGCCAGCCGAGACCCAGCTCCGTGTAGGTCGTGGTTTTTCCGCATGTCATTTTGCCTTTCCCTCCCCAGCTTTCCTGCCAGCACCTGCCTGCAAGCAGCGGTGACTGGGAAGGGGGACTGCCAGCCTGACCATGGCAAACCCGCCTGGATGACCCTGGCATGGGATTTGATGGGCCACACTCATTGCATCTTGTGTGGATGTTCCCCATGTTTTCCCCTTGACTGGCTGCTTGACATCTTCCATTTCCTCTGCATGGATTTTAGGTTGCAGAGTTGTCACTGAATCATAGAAGCCCATCCAGTCCCAAACCCCTGTCACAGGCAGGGACACCTTCCACTGGAGCAGTTGCTCCAAGCCCCTGTGTCCAACCTGGCCTTGAGCACTGCCAGGGATGGGGCAGCCACAGCTGCTCTGGGCACCCTGTGCCAGCGCTCAGCACCCTCACAGGGAAGAATTTCTTCCCTATAGGTAACCTAAATCTCTCCAAAGTTAAAACAGAGCTCTCAGCTATGGATGTGTGACTGCTTGTGCAATAAAACTGCTCTGGATTACTCCTGCTCTCCTTCCCACTTCCCCTTGCAAATAGAAGCATTCCCCTCTTGCAGCTCTGCCCCAGGAAACCCACCCTTTCCCCCTCCACACACACTGCCACAAGCCAGCGCTTGATTAGCTTCAACCACAGCCCTTTGTGTTTCTCAGGAGGGAATTAAGAAAGGACTTGGTATCACAGCCCAGGGCCTGACCTTCGCAGAGCTCCATCAGGCTGAAGCTGGCTCTGCAACCCTGAGCACACCAGCACCATCTGACAAGCACAGCTGTGCTCAGCTGCAGAGAGGAAGGAACTTCAGCATCAGCCTCTTCTGTAACTGTCTCCCTCCTAGCAATGACCACCGCAACCAGCTGTGGAGTCATTTGTTCAGCCACACAAACAAGTAGCTGAGCAGTGGGGAAGCAGCCATCGGAAAGCAGGAGAAAGGCAGCCCTGGCGGGGAAGTCTGCTCCCTGGCAGGGTTTAATTCTGTGCCTGGAAACCTGCAGTCCTGGACATGCCTGAGCACACGAGTGCAGCCACAGCTGCGAGCGGCGCAGCTGGGAGGGAAGATTTCACATGCACAAATAAGCTTTGAGAGAAGCTTGTGGCAGCATCTCAACGTGATGGTTGTGATGAAAGAGGCAAGAGGAATTTAGTATGGAAACAGGATAAACTTGAATCCCTCAACACAGGGACCAGTCAGCTGCTTGCACGGAGCTTCTGTCCCCCTTGTGCTCTCATTTTGACACTGTCACGTCCACATTGAGTGAGAGCTTCCCAAACCAGCAGGCAGAAAGAGCCCTCACATGCAGGAATTTCCTGATGAAAACAGTGCCTCTGGGTCACTGATTAACCAGAGCCGAGGCAGAAATGTCCAAGGCCAGAAATGGCAAAAGCTTCTCCTATCCGGAAGACACACAGCAGTGCTGGAGAGCTCGTGCTCTGCTTGCAGGAGAGCTCACTCAGTGCTTACTCAAGGAAGCAAGCTTTGCAGTAGCACAACTGCACGATGGCTGCTTTGAGCTGGCTCACAGCATCCAGCTCACTGCTCAAGAGGGCTCATGACTGTGACATATGGGTCTCAGAGCAAGGACAACTGTCAGTGTGAAAGAAATACAGCTACGTGCACAGGAAAAATACATTCACCTTCTCCACGAAGTATGCCTAATGTAATCTACATAGGAGATTCAAAATCACACAAGCAATAAAGAGGTAATTACATTCGTACTAATGTCTTCAACTGGTCTGGCAACACACGCTGGCATGAGACCAGAAAGTTCTAACAGCAAAGTGATTAGGAACAGGTAACAGCTGAAAATATAGAGTGAGATTAATTAATAAATGATGATGGAGGTAGAACACTGCACAAAGTATAATTAATGCTGAACAAACTCAGTATAACTCTGTCTTGTTAAAGGCTAATAAAATGTTTGAGTGCTCTCCAGGATGTGAGCTTTAACAACTCATGGGACCGGAGCATCCACTGATGTAAATCCACCGACTTCAGCAGGGAGATGCTGGTTTGTCACCTCAGGAAGTCGCCCCACAGTATATCCTGACCACATTTCACACACAAGCACAGATGTGCATACACGCACTGTACATGTATGTAGTCCTTGGCTCTCAGGGTACAGGTTGATCCAGACAGTCTTCTGCAAACCTTATGAGCTGTAACATACCCTGGAAACACACCTACTGAAGTTAAGTTACTCACTACTTACTGACTGGAGTTGCTGGCAAGCGATTCAAGTTGGTCAAAAATAACCATTGTGATGAGGTACAGCATCAGAGTCCGACCCCAAATCTTGTTGAAAACTATTCCAGACTCCAGGAGCTTCAAAGAGCGAGCCTGACAGGGCGCTGAGCAGACTCTGCCTTCGGGCTGGAGCGGGGCTCAACCAGGACCCCATTACTTTGGGTGGCACCTCACGACTGGCACGCAGGACTCCTTAGTCCTGCCTGTGACGCTGCTCTGCCCTGGCAGGAGACCAATACGCGCTGCCCAGGGCCAGCGTGAGGATTTATTGGGTACTTTTTCAAAGCACTTTGAACACGGAGATCTTGAGCTTCTGTGCCTCTGTTTACACATGTGTTAAGTGAATACCATAATACCTACCCCAGAGGGAAGACAGTAAGCTTATTTATTTGTTGTCTGCAAAGCACACAGGCATCCTAGATGAAAGATGCTGCAGCAACACTGCATGTTGCTGTTATTAGAGAGGCACACACTAGAAACTGCTTGGCCAGCTCCAGAATCCATGAATAAAGTGGGAAAAATGAAGGGCCAGCTCTCAGTTTGAGGCTGGCTTCTCTGAGCAATCAGTGCTCTGTCAGTGAAGGAACTGGTGAACCATGCTTTAACTATGGTGGCAGAGGAGGATTCCAGCCAGCACCAATGTGATGGGTTACTTACACCACTGCAGCACCAGGGCCGATTAAACTGCTGCCCACATGTGTGTTTTGGAGGACTCCTAGCAAAACAGCAAAGCAAACATTTTTAAACCAACATTTGCAGTTACTTCCTAGGAACAGAGCAGCCTACGAACCACAGAGCTTTATTTTAATGACCATAAGCTAATGGATGTTTGAAGGTGTTTGCTTTCCTCATGGGGCACTGCCTTGTGCCATCCAGCTCCCAAGGCAATCAGTGATAAAGCTCACTGGAGGAGGGCAATGGTGCCTCTTGTTCTTTCTCAGCAGTGAAATGCATCTTCTTCCTGGAGACATCTTGCCCTGCCAGATTCACCTCTGCTCGGCATAATGAGGGCATCACTCTTTGCAGGTAGTTTTTGAAGTAGCTAATTATGCTGTGCTGTGGGAAGCTGCTGCACATTCCTCATGTTTTGGGTGATCCAAGAGAGTTTAACTAGGAATAATGGGACAAAACTGTGCACAGAATATATTGAGCTGAGCATCAGGCAAAAGCTCCTAGCAGGGATGCATACGCATTAGGTGGTGCCTGATGAGAAACAGGAAAGGGATCATTTTAAACTGGACAAGACTCAGCAAAAGTAAGTGAACAATGTCCCTCAGGTGTCACTGCTCTTATTAATCTCTTACAGGACCTAACATTGGGACATACCTTTCACTGAAGAGAGGCCAAAAGTGCTAAGGAACCCTTCTTGTTTACCCACCCCAAGAAGTGCACGCCGTGCATGCCCATTGACATCTCTCCCATGTTCTCCAGATTACGTGTGGAAGAAAGAAATCTTTCTGTTTCCAGAACAGTTTCTTTCTTCAGGCCAAATCACTCCTTTTCATTCCTGCCTAAACACCGAGAAGCGTTAGGAATGCACCGGTGCCAATAAGCAGAAAGATGAAACCATATCCTGGCGTATCTGCTCTTTTTGCTTCCCTCCACTAATACTCTTGACAGCCTCTTTTACAACCGCTCAGCAAAGTCATGCTGCAGACAGCTGACCTGTGCTTGGGTTTTTCAGGACATTTTGATCTGTATTTGATGACAAATGTTTTTCAAGTCAGCCCTTCAAGACTCAAAATAATGCAGTTCTCCAGGGGAGCCTTCCAGATGCACTCAGATGGGTTTTAGGATGAGATTCCAGCAGCGCTGGGTCTAATCAGCAAATCAGGACTTTGCTTCCTAAGGCTTTTTGTTTGTCTGTTTAACATGAAAGACAGAGCAGCCCATTTGAATAATGCAGGATTAGGAAGGATAAACCTGACCAGCACACTTTAACAATCTCAGAGCCAGAAACCATTCTGAAGAATCTGAGTGAGCTCCAGGCAAGAACTGCGCCATCGAAGCCTGGGATCCCTGCTCCCAGGCTGAGGATGGAAGGAGACAGGATCTGCCTTCTGCATCCCTGGGAGGTGCAAGAAGGGAAACCTGGGTTCAGTGCTATACACGGCTAAACAAAAACACTGCACCACAAAGAAATGCCATCAGTCAGGGTCTCACACTTTTGAGCTGCGTGACAGCACAAGGCTTGTGCACTGTGGATACCTCAGCTCTTTACCGTGTGCGATGATTCGCAAGTGGAAGACACAGACAGTGGCCCAGGATCACATCAGCTCTGCTACCTTTGGAAGTCAAGCTGAGAACATGAGGGCACAGCCAGCCTGCACCATGCCTTGTGCAGTAGGTTACTTTCCCAAATCAGAACCTACAAGGGTCTCTAATGAATAACCACAGCAGGACTAAAAATACAGCCCCAAATTAAATTCCAGGCCCTTGCAACACAAAACCACCTCTACCTGTTGGATCTGCGCCTCACCTATTGCTGCCCACCCCAGGGAGGAAGGAGAGTACAAGCCTGTGAGAGAACAGCACAGATTATTTTCATGTTGTGTGCGTTCCAGGCTTTGCCTGAGGCACTCAAAGAGAGTCTGCAAAGCTGTGTGGAATCCCTTGGTGTTTGTTAGCAGCTGTCAGTCCCAGCAAGTGGCAGGGATAACGAAGAGTCTAAGTGGAAGAACGAATGTAAGAAAACCCCAAAGCGGCAGGAGGGCTCCCAGCAATCGAGCCAGCTCCGCACAACGGCAGGGTTTGAATCCTCGTCCTCCGGGGCTGCAGTCCCAGCAAGGACCAGGGCTATGTCCAGTTCCTCGCCTCCAGCAGCCTCCAGCTTTGCAAGGAGACAGAAGTATTAATTTTTGGCAAAGGAAGGGCGAGGTATGAGCACATGCAGGTGCCTGCCCTCAACCCTACTGCCCACAGCCTCTTGCCCCAGCTGGGCTCAGCAGGGAGAGGGCCTCTCTTAGACTAAGAGCTGCTACAAGAGCAACGTGATTTAGGTCTACAGGGAAAAAAGCTGTGTTTAAGAGGGCAAAAAAATCATCCAGGGCAGCGACACTGTTCTTTCCCTGTTAGATCTGACCAATCTATACCTGCACAGCATCTCTCCACATACCCTCAAAGGAAGAAGGCAACAAGGAACTGATACTCAAAGCCTTGTACCACTTGGAGTGATATTCAGGCAGCTTAAATCCCACTTACATGCTCACACCATGTGTTGTGCCAGCTGCCTCCAGTTTTCACTAGCACCATCCCCAAAGGAACCTGGCCATGGACCTCCCGCTTCAGCCCAGGTCAGAGGCAGCCTGGGGCAGGGCACACCCTCACCTCCGGACTGTCCTCCACAAGCTTCTAAGTGCATTTTCAGGGTGCCACTTTGGATAAGCTTCATTGGACAGGATCATAAATTCTGTCTAAATAAGAATTAATGATACTAATAATGAAGAGAACCCACAAATCTTCAGTGAAGCCAATGAGTATTTTGGGAGACAAATGACTCTATTACTGAGGCTATCGGAGAAGCCCTGAACCATAGCCACAGCGAGTACAAAGCAATGGAGCTCCCTGAAGCTGAGGGAACAGTGCCAGTTTACTTCCCCAGAAGACCTAGCCCCCTTCTTGCTTTTCAGAAAGCCTTCAGTAGCTGTACATGGTCTTTGCTTGTCCTCAAGTCATTATAA
The DNA here is from genome assembly GCA_024733675.1 of Psilopsiagon aymara. Lineage (NCBI taxonomy): Eukaryota > Metazoa > Chordata > Aves > Psittaciformes > Psittacidae > Psilopsiagon > Psilopsiagon aymara. Next base: position 29,150 of record JANRGW010041313.1, on the reverse strand, counting down.
ATTGCAATAAGGAATCTCCACTCTATCACTGACAAGGCAACCGAGGTTGGATGATTTGCTTCGTGTTGTACGATGAACTGAAAAACCCCCAAACCAGAATCCAATTCTACCTTGCTAAGGCCAGTTGCCCTAACCTACACCCTCCAGTCTTCACTATGCAGTGACCAGGACCAGACAGCAATAACTCATATTCCAGCAGCACAATATCTGCCTGCAGCTGCATCTCTGTCATTGTATGCACTGCAGCTCCGAACCTCTGAACGGGGGGGGGGAAGGCAGAGGAAAGGAGCATCTCTTTCTCCTCATTGCCCTTTCTCTGAACAAACTCACTGGAGTGACATGTGGGACAAAAGCAGTTTCTACCATTACTAATAAAATGTTCCCAATCTGCAATGTCCCAGTAACTCAATACATCAAAGGCCTCACCTGCTTGCTTGAAATCTCCCATGGAAATGGGATCCAGCTTCCCAGCTCTGGTCCCTTGTGCACAGATTTATGCAAAATGACCTCTTCAGGATTTAGGTATGTGCCACTTTCAGCAACTCTGTGCAGTGAATCCTCACTGTACGAGAACTGACAGGCTGAGAGACAGGTGATTGGCAGAGAAATTGCAGCAACGTCCCTTCAGTGACGCAGGGATCATGTAGCATCTGTATCATGCTGAAGGTCTCTGCTAGCCACTGTTCTCTTTTGCTGTCTGAATACAGCTCTTCAGTGCCCAAATAATTCAGATCTGAAGACAAGTGAAGAGCAAAACCTCAACACCTCATGGCACAGCAGGAACTCAACAGCTCTCCCAGCATAGCAGACCCCATCAGGGCTGCAGAGCAATGGAAACGTGCATCTGCTCAGTGGATCTCCCTCAAAACCAATCTACTGTACGAATGTACATTCATACATGTAACTAAACCAAGAGACAAAACATGGAGATGCTTGTACATATACATACACAGAGTGTAAGTGGTTACACAGAGCTCAGCATCACAATGAGACAGAACTGTGTGTTCCATAACTAATGGAGAGCTTTGACTGGTGCAGGATCTGACTCTTCCTAGGGGAAGAGGCAGCCCTTGTTTCTAACAGTGAGGTCTCTGCTCTGAGGACCCCCGAAAGCTTTCTCACCATACATGCTCTGCGGGATGCTGGACGTTGTGCTGGATTCAGACGCGCTAAGAGGCTTTTGTGTGCAGTCACCTACCAAGCCAGCAGCAGAAGACAGTGACCCCATCCTCTCCCGGCGCAGGTGCTGAGCCTTCCTCCAGCCAGCCCTGCTGGAGGCAGTGCTGCAGAACAGAGGGCTTCAGCCACACTGCTCACAATACAAGTGGAAATAACCCCCGAGCTCACCCATCCCCAGCGCAGCCCATTCGTCCCCCGGGGCGGGCTGCAGGGGCCGAAGGGGGAGCAGCGCGCTCTCTTCTGCTATGACAAAAAGTGATGAATGCCGCTCAGTGCGCAGCGCCTCTTTCCACCCTGAGACAAATGGCTCCTGTCACAGCAGGCAGCACAGAGCTATTTACCCACACGGACCCGGGCCGGCTCCTCTGTGCCCCGGCGTTACCTGCCCCGCGTATCGCCGCAGACTTTGCCTTGTTTAAGACCAGAGTGAGAGCGAGCGGGGGAGCAAGAGGCGAGGCTGCGTGTGCTCGGAGCGGCGGCAGGCGGGCCGGGGCCCGAGGAGCTGCGAACACGGCCCCCGTGCTTCCTGCGGGGAAAGATGCTCCGAAAGGACCCTCTCTGCAGCGCACGGAGGCACCGGAGCCCATGGCTCGCTCCCAAGCTCCCGCGCCGCTGTGGATTCCTAAGCGCCATCTATCGGCATTGCCTCCGTTAACTTTGTGAACCGCACAGATGAGGAGCGGTGTCTTTACGGGCAGCGACTGGAAAACTGTGATTCGGATGGGAAAGCGAACAGCACACGGGAGGCACACGAGCCCCGTGTCAGGGCTGCTTTGAAGAGGGCTGCCTGGGTTTTCTCCCCTTGATTTTATGTGGAGCACGTGTTATCTGCCAGGCACCTAACCCCACATACAAGCTAATAGATTCATTTATTCAGGACAGGGAATTGATAGATTTAGTTTGATTTTCTTTTCATAAGCCTTCCTCCCCGAGCTACATTTCTCATTCCATTAATGTGCTGATGGAGGAATAAACGTTTAACTCCGAGGATCAGACCTGCCAAACAGCACCTCTTATAGAAGTGAAGGTAAAGGGGCTGGCAGGGTCTCCAGCTAAGGAAGTGGCCTCAGCAGGAATACTGCTGTAGCCAATCCCCAGCATGCCGAGCAACATTCCAGCCACTTCTTCCGTGGGAGCTTTAGGTGTGCTTTTAACTTATTATTTGTAGTGTCTAACACAGAGCATGCTGCAAAATCCCTCTTAGGTACAGAAACGCACCCTGGGGGAGCAAGAGGACAGGCAAATAGAGTTGGGAAAATACAAAGAAATAGAGATTCAGAGAAAGATATAGGGGAGAAGGGAAAGCCTAGCCTTAAGGGAAGAGAAATTCCAAGAAAACTGTACTAAAGAGCTGAAAGCATCCTGTATGTATCACAGAGAAGAGGTTCACCTGGACCCCGGAGTCCATCCTCAGCCACTGTGACTGTGCTTGCTGGGTTTGGGTGAGCTTTCCCTGGGGCTTATCCATGTCAACAACCAAAAGCAGGGCCTGTGTTCTTCCAGTCTGCATAAAAGCAGAGAGCTTTCCCACACTTCTGCATGCACACAGCCCCTGCTCATACAGGCACTGATGCAGCTTTTCTTCCATTCCACACCAAGTTGTTTTCTTTGCAAGCACATGTACAGATGTGGGTGATGTCAATGCATACAAATACACGTACATTGTCTCTAGAACTTCCTTATCTGCAAATACACTTTACAGATGAGGTACCCATCTAAGGAAAATCTAGTCATGCATGTGAAGTCATTCTCACCTTCCTCCATCCATCTTCCACTGTGACTCATCATGGAGGTGAAAGATCCCTAGCAGAAAAGCCACTTCTGAAGCAGCTCTTTCCCTGTTCCCCTTCTTGATTCTGATCTAACAACGTTCAGGCCATGATGATGAACGTGACGCAAGCAGAGGCCAGTCCATCTCTGATCAACAGTGTCTGACAATAACCAGCCCTTTTTCACTCTTCAGTTTAACTTTGGGCCTTCCCATTACTATGCTGCAAAGGGAAAGGCTTCGAACACTCTCCTGAAGGGTACAGGCTGAAGAGCAGCTGGCATTGTAGTCTTGCAAATGAGAGCAGCACTGGGTTTATCCACATAAATAAGACAAACCCCCAGAGAGTCTGCAGTTCAGTTCTGAGTCACAGCCATCAATCCAGCCAACTAATGCAAGGCTGAACCAAATTACTAAGAAAATAGTGATTGGAGGCTGGAGGCCCCTGCACAGGAGCTGTGAGCCCCAAGGGAAGAGGACAACAAAACCCCACAGACACATCAAGGAGGAGCAGCAGCAGGAGACTTGAAACCAATGTCCTAGTCCAGACAAATCCTCCTTCAGATGCAATGCAGTGCCCCAGGCATGCCAGGGAAGGTGTTAATTCCTGTGCAAATAGGGTGTTAAATGCCACCCTATCAGATGGGGTTTCTAATCACTTGGCTAATTACGTTCTCTGCTGGTTTACTCTTTATGTCATATTTTACACTGGTGCAAACTGCATCCGTAGCCCAAGGCTCTGCAAGATGGAATTTATAGATGTGAGTGGAAAATTTGCCAGAGGCTGTATTGTCAGAAGGAGAAAAAAGTAACACATGATATACCACCGTTCCTGTAAGGAGTTACTTTTCATAGTAGCTTCTTTTTCTGACTTGGGCTTATGGAGAGGGACAAACAGCAGAAGGCAAGGAAGGAGTTTATTGTATCCATCAGCCATTAAGGAGCCCTCAATGGGTTATTGCAAGTTACTTGCGCATGCAGGAGTGGTAGGCATGAATTAATTCCTCGTGTTTCCGCACTAATTCTTCCCTCTGAGCAAGAGCATGGCTATTGCAATTGCAGGAGCCAAGAGAAATGTGATAATCCTATCTCAGCCTTTCATGGCCCATTTACTGTCTCCTCAGCCACCACAATGAGCCTTGGCTGGCATTTCCAAAACCGAGTAAGTGCTTCTGACCTTCCCAGGGCCTTCCAGGGTTAATAAGCCAAGAGGTTTGCATGCAAGGAGTAAATATGCTCATTCAGCATGATACTCTGCCTATCCCTCCTCCATACTAATGCCTGCTTGAACAAGAGCATTTTAGAGAGTGAGATGAACTTGATAGGGAGCGTTTGCATTCAGAGCCCATTGCAGTCCCATGCAGTTGTTCTGGTGGTTAATTATCTTCAGAAGCAAAACCATGCACCTTCTTGGTTTGAATTTGTCTCAGCTGGGCTCCTTACCCCTGGACTTACCCTTGGTTTATCCCAGGGAAGTACAAAGAAAATTAGCTTTATTGACTTACAGCACGTTACTCTTCCTTATTCCAGGTACACACAAAAAGAACCAGCCCCACTGGAGTCACTGCTGATTTACAATGAGCAAGTAGGTACACAATTACTTCTGGTGATTTACAACTGAGTTACCTGTTATTTATTCTAGGTGTTTAAGGGTATAGCCACATGAGGGCCCTAAGGAAAATTAAACCAAATTAATTTTAAAGTAGATTAAACTGTGTTAGACCATGACACAAACCCTCCTCTTCAGACTTAAAGAGGCCTTAATTCATTTTAGTTCATCCTAACTCCTTCCTTAGTGAGGAACTCAGCCCAAGTGGCTGTACCACAATGACCCAGGAAGAGGAAAGCGAGCCCTGCTCAGCTGAAGAGTGATCACTGGAAGAGGAGAGCAAATCCCACTGACCTCAGAGGTGCAAACCCTCTGACTTGCACTACATTCATTACATGAATGTACATTCAGAGCAGGCTGAAGGAGCATAAAGCACTCACTGAAACACAGCTATTTGCATCAGCCCAGCCTGGTACATGCTCATACTGCTCATCTGGGGCAGCACTCAGGAAAAGAGACATTTAAAGTCTTCAAGATGGAGTTCCAGGGTTTTTTTTTGCTGACTTTTACAATAACCTGCAAGCATACATTGCCCAAAGTCAAGCAAAGCAAAGCTCTCAGGTGCGTGTGATTCGAAGGACACAGCTCTGCAGTCACTGCTATAGATGAAAATCAACAGCTGATTTCCCAGATCTAACAGACTATGCCAGGTTTGATCACAGATGAATTTTTTACTTCCAGTCCCTGGTATAACATTATTTGATGATTATATTTCTTCTTCAGAAGAACAGAACAGAAAGGGCCTTTCCCATCCTCAGGCCTTTCAAGAAAGCCTTGTAAATGTGACTTTGTAAATGTCCAAAGTTCAGGAGTTAAAGAGGAGAGGGCACTCCTGGAAGCAGGACGACCTGCATTTTAAAGGGTGCTGGCTGGCTGGGACAGACTTGGAATCAGAGACTACTCCAGTCACACTGCATAGGAGACCTGAATTTAAATGCATCCCAAGCATCTGGGCTTCAAGGAACTTGTCAACTTGATATCAAGTCTAGACTGCAGTTCAGGACATCTGGATCCAAAGGGTAGCCTTGCAGTACAGACATACTCTCCATCTGCTCCGCAACCACACAAGGCATCCAGCTCCTCCTGATGCTTCCAGCAGTACAAATAGCACCACAACACTCCACTGCCTCCAAACAGAAGAGGTCCGGCTGAAAAGCAGCCTCTGAAGTCAAACCTGGTGTTTGAGGTGTTCACCTTGAGACTACTGATGGTCAAGGAGCCTAAAGGAGAATGTCAGTGTTATCAAGACCATGAATAATGCACAGGCTTCTGTTTGCACTGCTGAACAGGGGTGAGTTTCACCTTCCATGAATTACAGCACGGCTGAACTGTGCTTTTTCTGCCTTTTTTTTAATATACAACCTAATTGCAAACTAAATGCAGTATTGCCCAGCAGCAGCAGAGCAGCCTGGCAGTATCTCTTCACATTAGCTGCTGGGTTATGAGCAAGGGAGACATTTATCCCCCCATACATTCCTGGGATAATCACTTAACTGACTCAGCCCTTGCACCATCCTTCCTCAGTAATGGGCTAGAGCATCACTTACCAGCCCAGCTGTACCCTGTGAGCAGCCCTGAAACTGCAGAGCCAAGGAGCAAGTACACAGAGTCCTAGGTGCTGCAGCCTGCTCAGCACAGGCTATCAAGAGGAGGAGTAAAAACTCCTTACCTAGAAAGAATGTAAGGTTTGGATTTTTCAAAGACATAAATGAGATTGGCAAGGCCCAATTCCTGCTAGATTTTAATGAGCCTTAAGCACTTAAGCTGCTCAGGAAATCCCTGCTGACAATAAATGCACCATAGGTTTCACATGTACCCAGGAGCATGGATAGCCGGAAACCAGAAGACGCAGCAGGCTGCTCTGGCTGAATAGATGCTCTTGTCTCTCCCACCCCACCACAGTCTGCATCCTTCCAAAGAGCATGGAAGTCTGCATCCTTCCAAAGAGCCTGTTGACTTGCTGAGTGCAACAGAAAGCTCCCAAGTCCCCACCAAAACTCTTGGGTCCACCTTCTACTCTGTTGCCAGCTCACCAGAGATCCAATGTAACTGTTTTCACCAATCTAATCCATTTTTCCCATGAGGTTAACAGACCAGGCTCTGGGAGCACAATTACATAGCACAGTACTGTCTATTACTGGTGGCTGCAGATCATTGATCTCTAAGTAGCTGATACTGTTGGTTTCCAAGGGAAGTAAACACAGGTCTAATCCTTAGATGAATCAGTAGAGCTCGGATGCAATTACATCTTAGCCAGGTCCACAGACAGTCACCAGCTGATGATAGTGTGTTAGGCAGTACTTAAGAGTACAGCAAAAACTAGCCCTTGCTTGGAGGGTCTCAGTCTGCGTAGAGATGAAGATGAAAGGAGAAAAGACAAAACAATTCACTTAACAGCATGCAAGAGTCAGAGAGAAATACAAGAGACCAGGTACCCTCCCTGTTAGTCCAGGCTCCTTTGATCACAGTTAAAAACACATTCAAAACATGACACATACCAACATGACACAGTATTTACATCCTGTAGAAGAAACGGCTGCTGTAGAGGATTCTACTCTTCCCCTCATCCTAAAAGGATGTGGCATCCTCCTCCAGGATACTCTACTCCAGTCTCCAGACAGCCTGTTCCATATTCATCAGTTCTGGAAGCCAATCATCCCACCACCCCATGCTCCACTCATCACACCCAGGGGGATTGTCCTCCTTGTCTCAGTTTGGAGTCTTTCCCCAGTGTGAAGAGGATGCTCTTTGTGCAGCAGTGGGAGGACTCCATTCAGCCACACTCAGACACAATGAATCCAGGCAAATATCGAGAGAGAACACACACACAATTATACAGCCACGCTCAAGAGTTAACCCTCTGTTAATTGGTTACATAAAGCTTCCTCTGAAGAGGCTGCAGAGTTTCTGTCACCTCCACATTTCATGGAGCAGCCCTTACTATTCCTTTTGCTTAGAGAGGGAGCTATGGCAAGGCTTGTCTTTGTAATGAGCCTTGTGAAGAAACAGGAAATAAATGGGAAGAGATTCATCTCAGAAGTCTGATGAGTACCATCAGGATGATTCCCTGGTGAGGCTCGACAGAAGAGCTGGACACACTTTTCCTGCATCACTATTAGAAAGGCAATAGTGCTTGGAGACAACAGACTGGGGCTGCACTGGCAGCTACACAGCACCAGCACTGCATCAGCTTGGGAGCCATCTGGGATGGAGCTGGAAGAGCACAGGTCACAGGATGCTGGATCAACAGCCCTGAGCACAGGGCTGGACTCAAGATGTATCAGAGAAGGAACAAACCACGCTGCCATCTACGTAACAGGGGTGAGGACTTCCAAGGGATTCCACGTGGGCTTCTTATGGGGCTGACACACGACGGGCAGATGTCATTTGGACTTGCACCCCCAGCTGCGCAAAGCAAAGCCAGTGCTCTCACCCTCCAACATGAGGTTTTATTCAGAGAAGCTGGTCTGTTTTCTCTTGACATATAGGAGATGGCAGGCGGCCACAGCACAGAACAGCACATCTGTTTTCGCCTGTTCCGTCAGGCAGCTCTCAGCCCCGGCCCTACCTGCTCCCCCAGGGCTGTCCCCCAGCCCATTACTGTCCTGGCAAATATGCTGGCTCTCCAATGGGGAAAGCTGTGTCCTGCCACCAGAACTGTTGATTTTCTCCAGAAGCTGTGTGATAAATCAACCTGACACATCCCAGCCCCCACGAAGCCTCCTCAGCTGTAGGAAGTGGTGTGCAAGGTTCTGTCTGCACCGCTCGGTACATTCTCAACATTTAACTTCTATTTGCAATAGCGACTCGAGCGAGCTGAGATTGATGAGGGTGACAACGCCAACATCCCCAGCCTTCTCCACATTCACTTACAGCTTGGAAAGACATCCTGCCTGTGCTATTAAACCAGAAGCATACTCTGAAATCCTAACTCTAACCCTAATCACAGCCTCTTTGCTCCTATTTTGGGCAAGAGCTACAAGGTGACATACTCGTGTCCTGTGTGAAAATAAACAGTAGAACAGTACTAAAGAGACTGACTGTAAAGGCTGCCAAGCTTTACACACTGCATATACCATGAGCTACAGCTCATAACTGTAACTCATGCTTATATAATGCATTTGTTGGATTTTCTTCCTTTAGAACATAGATAAGCAAGATAAGATAACCAGCAACCCGAATTTAAGCCACCTTAAATATGTCCCAACAACACAGGGAGCCTAAACCCATGTTTAAGGGCTACGAATACTATCCTGATGCAAATACTCCTAATATCTAAAGGTTGCATCATCCCTTGCCCAGGGATGCCAAGTGCTCAGCACACTTATTCGAAGAGGCAGTTGCAAAGATGGACCTGTGTCCTGCTAACGGTGTTAGTACTTACATGCTACACCTCTGATTCTAGGAAGTTACATATCTTCCCAGGAAATGAGCAGCTCTGAGTTTGCACAATCCCTTAATCCCCGAGTGGAAGATCCCCATTATCTGTCCAGGACAAGGCACTTTATTAACGGATTACATTTGCAGCAGGTAAAGTTCATTTTTAATACTTTTAATGATTTAAAAATGGATTTTCCTTTCAGATTTACTATTTTCAAGCAGCTTGACTGCAAAACCCCTACCCAGCCAGTAATATGCATTAAAGGGTAGAGATTCAACTTGTTCGGTTCCCCAAAGCAGAGCTTAGAAGGGATGAATTGTAATGTATGGCTGCTCAGTGGAGATTTAGAAGCCACTCAGAGCAGAAAACACAGGCCAGATTTTCAAAGACCCTCTGAAATTAAAAACTTACTTTTAAAGAGCAAGTTTATACACATTGGCTGTCCTCTGAGTACGTAACAACTGGCTTTGGGTGGACAAATACCATCTTTGGCTGCACAAATATCACAGGGCATCGTTTATTTGGTCTCTTCTGCATACATTTGGCTGGAAGTACAAACGTCTTCCTGCCCAGCCCTGTGACTCCACTGCACCATGTCTGCTCATGCTATGGACAGGAAACTACTACTTCAACCTTCCTACAAGTACACATCCTCAAAGACCCATACACAGAGTTTACTGATAGGGTCTTCTTTGACAAACGATCTCATTCTGGCAACACAAGAATTTACAGTGGCCAAAGCAGTCTGGGAATTCTTCCCCAGCTCCTTCCCATTTCCACCTTCTCCACTCTCCTCTGCTTCAGTATTGCTGCCTTGCTCAGCCTTCTCTCAGCAACCCAGAGTGGCAGCAGCAAAGGAAAACCGGCAGAAACCCATTAGGGTGGAAAGGACCTGTTGCTGTCACGGCTGGTCCTGAGCTTGTCATCATAAGAGGTGACACTGTGCAGGTCCAGTGCAATCAGAGAAAGAAGCCTGGAAGACAAGAGCTCCATAAGGCAGTGCTGGAAGTGTGGTAGTTCTTGTCAAGGTAGCTCAAAATAAAAGCAGAAAAGAGACAACCCCCCATGGCAGGGGTTGGAACCAGATGATCTTAAGGTCCTTTTCAACCCACACCATTCTATGACGATCCCAGTGTTATTATCAGGCTCCACACAGCTCCCTCAAACTGCATGTATTCTTTCAAGTGTCCTTATACTTCTGCCCTGTATTGTGTCACATCCCTACCTCTCCAGTGTGATAACAGGGACTGCATCCTTGATGAGGAACCCTTCTGCTCCTCATTAATGCTGAGAAGTTGGAGAAGCATTAGAAGTGCAGCCCGAGCGACCCAGCTCTTGCTGGCGAGGCACAACCATGTCCTCGTTCGGATTTATAACGCTGCACTCAGTTTGCCTGTTACCCACACGGCAGAAATCCCTCGGCAAAGACTTTGCACCTCCTGAGAGCTGACGCTTCCCTCTGCCCTAAGAGGTTGGAGCATCACGGCCAGTCATGGCATGCACGCGGACTCTTTCAAGAAAGCCCCATTCTGTCGACACCTCCGCTAAGGGCAGAGCTCCGCAGGATGTACAGCCTGTGAAAACACTGCCTACCCATCTGGTTGCACGCACAGGCCTCTATGCAAATACTTGTCACTTCAGGAGGTCACGCTAATGGAACACAAAAACCCCTCGGGGAACGAACAGGCGTCCCCCATTAAACCAAAAATGATGTGTCAGATCCTCAGTGGGACCGGACTCACCTCCCCACAGCTTCACCTCCTGGTTAGCTCACAGTAGCCACAGCACTGCGCTGACTTCCCATGTGGCGGAAAAAGCAGGAGGTTACAGCAGTGCTTTGTGCTCTGCAAGGTCTCGTCTGTCCTCGAGAATCAACTTGTCTGATGTGACCAAAGGCAAAACTCTTTGGCCAGAAGCCTGCAGTGCAAAGCTAGAACAATCCATTGGAAGGAGTGGAAATGCACCGGAGGAGCTGACGCCAGCATCCAGCCCAGGCCACTCAGCAGTTATCCCGCACACGGTGAGTTTATGAACATGGCATTTTATCTCAGCAATCACATCAGCTCTGTGCTGAGCGCCTTCCACTGGTTTCCAGCAGCACAGCATCCTGGGATGCGCTACAGGAATGACACGAGCAGGTAGAGGATCTTCACTCCGAAACAAATGCAAGCTGTTTAGGGCTCCCCAGCAGACGATGCTCAGAGTTGGCTGTGTTACCCAGCATCTTGCTTTGGAAATCACCTATTGCATGTGCAAACACACGTGTACACATCACACACACGTAGCTGCCCACAGAGCTCAGACTGATGCTCTTTGAGCGTGTCAAGATCTGAGGCTTTCTGTAGGGATAGTGGTGAAAGCAGCGAGCACATGAGAGCTGTCACTGGGATCCACACCAAGAGCAGGAGATGGACCTTACAGGCAGAGGCATCAGTCGGTACTGACTGCGCACACCCTCGTAAGTAAAGTCAGACAGAGAGCAGGCAAGAAAGCTGCTGAGGCAAACCATGCTGGTGTTAAAATGGGTGCTGCATCAGCACGGGGCTGTCTCCAACTTCTACACTGCAGGTCTGCACCCGCACAGAGTTAACCTGATGCCCACAGTGGGCCATAGAAAACACCCTGACAGCAGAGAGCTGTTCCACAGGCTGCCCTGTGAGCCCACTGCCAAACCAGCTCCTTGCAAGACTTGGATGCTGATCTTAGTTTACATCAAGAGCAATGCAGTTCCATTAACTCCTCCCCAGCCTCACAGCTCACACAGGGATTCTGAGCATGGTGTATGTTGCCTGTATTTCTGTATGTGTGAATGAGTCGGACAAAAGGTTGAAGGTTGGCTCCATGATGGTCGGTCCATGGAAGAGCTGGAACACTGCAGGTGAAGGCCTAGATCCTCATCTGGCATGAGCCTTAATCTTGTGGCTGACTCCAATCTTAATTGCTGGGAGCCTGGCCAAGCACAGTAGCAAAAATCCAAGTTTTGCAGAACTTCAGACAGTTTGGATTGCATTGTGCCCTGGCTCACACCAAGGCAGAAACACACAACTGCGAAGTCGTAAGACCTTCTTACCCCTCAGAAAAGAAGCTTCCTGATTCAGTGGCCTTTAAAGGGAAGAAGGTTACCTTGGAGTGGCAGGGAATGAATTAGCATACCAGCACCCACAGCCTGAGCACAGCATCATTAGTCATTGTTTTTTACCTTCCGATTTTCCCTGTTTTGTTTGTATACATCAAAACATGACTGATTACACCCTGGAAAAGCAAAGAGTCTGCTCAACTTTCCTGACAGAAATTACAGTTAATAGCCAGCGTCTGACTTTAGGAAAGTTCTTTCTAAAGATTCTCTCAAAGATCACTTGGATGGGCTGCAATGAGGAAGTGCCTGAGCCTGGAGGGCTGTTACCTGCCCTTGGCTCCTGTGGATGGCAGGCAGGAATCCAAAGTGTTCCGCACCTTGCAGAATAAGCCCAGAACATCATCGGTTGACTTGGTCAGGCAGTGTGGCAATTCCCCTTCTGCTGCTTGACTGAGTCACTTCAGTCCATATGCTGCTGCGCTCCACAAGTGCCTTCTCAGGGTTATGCCAGTGTATTTTGTACCAGCACTGGAGTCCTTCTCAACACTTCCATTCCAGCTGATCCCTCTCTTACTTCAGTACAACATGGACCAACCAGCCCAGGATGAGCCTCATCACACCTGTGCTTGTGCTTAACCATCACTGCATTACCAGTGAGTTTAGCCATTAACTCAAATGACTTCCTAACAGCTTTGATAAGTGCTTTGGGATAGGGGAGCTTCAAAAACTCACGGAGAAGTCGCATCATACTATTCACTCATTTTCTATTATTCGTAACAAAATCATCTGTTTCGGATGGAGCTGTATTGCCACTTAAGTGGAAAGTAAACCCTTCCATTTGTAATTTTTCAAATGGTACATAAAAATATAATGCATCAAGTCTGCACAACTGCTCTATGGACTATTACACACTTTAAACTACCTGTGAGATGAGGCATAAGTTAAACAAAAAGAGCTTTGACAAATAAGAGCATTTTGCATCGAGACAGCAACTTTTTGCTCTCCCTGTGCGTCAGAAACTCAAATCTGTAATGTTCCTTTAGATTGCAAAGTAAAAGAAGAGCAGTTAACGGCCACCAGACACGGAGGCACTGGGACTGGCTGACAACCGCAGCACAGCCAGGCAGGGAGAGAGTCTTTCCAGTCCTTCATTCCCACCTAGGGACGTTCCCACAGAGACCTGGACAGAGCCCATTGGTAAACCTGGTCCCAGCGTGGGCTGAACAGAAACACTGTGTTCAGGGTGTCTGTAGCTAGAAATGCAGCCAGAGAATGCGGAAGAAAGGAGGAAACGAGTAACCCTGCTCAGAACGATCATCTGCGCTAATGACTGCGTCAGGGTGGGAGGTTTCTAAGATAGGTCCTAAAGGACACCAGTGAATAATGCATGGTGGCTTCTGTCCATCGCAGCCAGATCGCTCAGGGCATCACACATAGCAATTATTAAGCAGTTTGCTCTAACAATTTAAGTTCTAATGGTAAATAAACACCAGCAATGTTACAGGCCAGATCAGAGAGTCACAGCTATTTACCCCTAACTGCAGCTTTTGGCCTTGTAAGTTTATTTACAATGTCAACTGTGGCCTGAAATAAATGAAAGCCTCTCATTTCTGTAGGCACCTTCCCCATCCTGAATCCATTACTCAAGTCAGGCAGCAGCAGTCAAAAATCATCACATTTCCTGGCAACTGAAAACTTACATAACAAATTTGTTTATCCCCAACTCCTGCATTTGGCAAACCACCACTGCTTTGTGGATGCCAGGCAATAAGGTTAGGGGAGAGAGGAAGAGGCGCCCTTGTGCTGTGACAGCCACTACCCAACACTGCCAACAGCACCAAGTCGCACTGCCTCTGCCAAGAGCCCTTCCCCTGCTTCTGATCTGCTGCTGTATCTACTTGATTTGTGCACTCCGAAGCTGCAGGACAGGGCTCCTCTGGGGGGACAAGGGTCTGATTCCTTCAGCAAGGCTGCTGAGGATGACACCCTCAACATGACAACCGCGGTCCCCCACATCAGCTGTCTGATGCCTCATTCCAGAACTGAGGATTCTGAGCTGGCTGGGCACAGCTGTGGACTCGCTGCCTGCTTACACCTGACCTCATTACTCTTCTTCCAGATGACTGTTGCTGCAGAGCATTTAGGTTCTGGTCTGACTCCAGCATAGAAACCGTCCTCTCCTGTTGGGTTTACTAAATACAAGAATCCTCCCAGTAAGAAAAAGAGCTCTGCCATCTCCAGCTGCGACTTCCTGAAACATTTTGATAGGCTTTTTCACCAAGAATCACAGCTACCCCTCCAAGTAGAACCTGTTCAGGTCTGGCTGTAGAAGGCCTCATGCTGAGACAAAGGACATTAAAGACATGTGAGCATCCTCCTGCTTTTCTGAACAACGCAACCCGGGAGGCAGCAGTCAGGCAGGTGGTCACTGCTGGGCAGCAAGACCTTGTGACCACAGAAATAAAGGGCAAACCAGCAGGAGCCTTGATAATACTGCACTTGGAGGTGCAGAGTACCCCAGCAGTCCTTTCCTCATCTCACCCATGCCATACGAAGAACAATGCAGGGCGCATCTCCATTCATCCAAGGAAGGCAGACACAGTGCAAGAGGTTTTTCAAAATGATTCCTTCTGTTTGGAGAGCAGCCTTAAGGAGATTTTCCTAACCCAGGGATAGTGAACAAATCTGTATTTGTGTGTTGCAGAGCCAAAGAACCAACCTGAGACATTATCTGTAACAAGTACTGCCAAACCACATTCAAAGCCTATCAGCTCCTGTGGCCAGGATGTGCTGGCTGGGTCCACCATGTCGTAACCAGCCCCATCTGAACTGGCTTGAATAACCCTCTTGATAGACAAAAGCAGGAGAAGCAAAAGGAGAAATTGCCTCACAGTTTGGCCTGAAACAGCAGCGGATCTGCAGCCTTATTATGCAAAACACAAGCAGAGAAGAATTAAGTCAGCAGAGAAAAATTAAGTCAAAAGGGAGAGAAAACTGTTTGTTTGTGCCAGCATCATCCACTAAAAGCTGCTTTCTCCTTCCCTGCAGCAGTCATTCTGTTGTTGAGCTGTGTTTTGTCTCTTCCCCTCCTCTCCCCTCTGCATTCTGCTTTGGATAAACACTTACAAAAGAAAGTTCAGCCAGCAACCTTGAGCACAGGGCCCCATTCACACATCCTGCTGCTCGCTGGGGCAGCGCACGGGCTGCCCAACGGGAAGGAAGCTTTGGTCTGCTGTGCCCTGGACAAAAGTCTTCCTGGGCTTGCTTCCCTGCTGCTCTGCGAGGGGAAGATGCTCTGCAGCACTGGAGTTGTGCTGCTGATGATTAAAGGACATCAAACGCAGGAAACTGAAGGGGAAAAGTCTCTGCTGCTGAGTTTAACCACTGAGCTGACATCCACATTTCCTGTCAGAGCCGATCTCCTTGACTCAGGATTTACTTGCAGGGGTTCAGTCGAAGAAAGAAACCCCTCGTTTTCCTCAGCACCAACTTTGCCTAATGGCTTAAGCTCACCCGCATCACCTTTGGCATCTCCAAACCATCCACATCTGGACGTTTAGCAAGAGATTCTATCCCTGCCATAGCACATTCCAGCTACCTGAGCACAGCATCAGGCTGCAGGGAAATGCTTCAGGGAATTTTAGGTTGAAGACCCGAATGAGCCAAATTGCAGAGACCTATATGTAGATTAGATACAGATATATATATTGACTAGGTCCGTAAGCAGGGCAGGTCTAGGGAACATATCCCACCCCGAAATTAGCTTTGTATTCCCAGCGTGAGCCTTCAGATCCTACATTACATTTTGGCTGCCATATACCTGCTCATCATTTCCCTGCCCACCAGGCAAAGCTGTTCAGGCCTGGGCACTGAAAGGCCTGTCAACAGGGACGACCGTTGGGAGCAAGCTGATCAGAACTGAAATCCCTTTTCCTCATAGCTTAGATTTTGTTGACACCTTTTATGCAAGACTTCTGTAAGTTTCCCTTCCCATTTATCAGCTGAGCTTTACAGCCCCTTTGGCCCCTTTTCCCCTACATTTGACTTTGAAATAAATACTGAGCAATAATGCAACACCTCAACATCTCATGACCATCCCATGGCACGTGAGATACTCTCACCATGCCATCACTTTGCTGACAGGTATTTTAAGTTGGTTTTATGCTCAGGCAGATATAAGGCAGGAATGAGCCCTCCATGTTGTGCTGGTGAAACAGAGAGATGCTTCACTACATGCTCAAGGAGATTTACTGTGAATTTCCCTTTCCTATTAAAAAACAGGCTAGCTATCTGTCTGTGTAGCTTTCTTTTCTCACCTGGTAGCAGATGGACAGGCTGCAGTTACTCTATTGTTACTTCGCTTGACACAAACTGATTTAGATCCTATTTTTAGAGCATGTTCTCATAATTCCTGGTTTCTGCAGCATCAGCTCACTTGCTGTTTCCCTAATGACATCAGTTTAGTCCCCTGCTTCAGAGAACCCTGTCCAGTCTATGTAGTGTTAATAGTTTTCCTCACAGCCCAACACTAGTAGTCCCTGCAGCTTCAGGAATTCATCAGCAACCCACTATTGTCTTTGTGCTACTTCGCTGCTCTCTTCTTTCCTGCCACTTTCATCCCATTTCTCTGCCAGCTGCAATCCTCTTCCTCAGATGAAAAGCTGAAGAATGAACTTGCTGCCCACAAAACTGTTGTGATTCCTCATTAGATGTCTTTGAATGTGACTTCCATCTTCAGGCACTTAACGCCCACCATAAGTAAAGCTCAATGGCTTGCTGCAGTCTCATTAATAAACTTCCTGGGTTGGTGTGTGAGTTTCCAGCATAATGCATGGGATTGGCAGAGGAGGTATAATCCTAACACAGCATGTGATTAACAACTGTTATCACTACTCTGAAAACAGGAACTTTGGTGAGCAATTATCGAGCTAATAGACACCCTGGGTGGCTCAGCAGGAGGAGATGAAGTGCTACACTGGCACTTTCAAAGCAGAAGCCTCTCTGAAAGCAGCACCAGGCTGGAGCCCCTCACCCAGCGGGGAGCACACAGTAGCAGCAGTGACACATGGGTCTGCATAGACCCCCAGCAGAGACCCACTTCTTCCCACCAGGCATCCCTCTAACTACTGCCGGTCCACAGAGCTCCAAGCAGCCAACTAGCGATGGTTAGTGCGGTACCCACCGATGGCTCAGTAGCATCATGCATGGAGTCTAGTTCTCAGCCCAAAGCTCATCCACAGCTGTAACTGTGCTTAACATTCCCTGGCTGATCCTCACAACTCCATCCTTTGCTTCCTCCAGCCCCCAGAGTCATTCATGCCTTTCACATTCTGTTTGGAGCTGCTATTCCAAACCTTTCTGTTCCAGCTGCTTTAAATGAGGATTTAGTGATTGGTATCATTTTGAGTCTAGCCCCAAGACTCAGACACTGTTAATTACAAATCCCTCCCTGAGATTAGCCATGACTACACAAACCTGCAGTCACATTTACTGAAGAGCCCCACATGCTGCAGCTAAGGTTGCAGTTTGGGAAAGGGCATCCGTGGCACTAAGGGCTGCACTGTGAAACATTCAACACGCCTTTGGTCATTCTATGGTCATACAACTTCAACACCTGAAAATAGCAATAGGTTGAAGCACAAGGAAAAGGGAAAACCAGAATGAGACATGAACAAACACTCACACGAAGAGACAGACTCTGGGTTAAATAAAAAAACATAAATAAATCAATAATTGCCATGTCAGTATAATCCTGTCTCTAAGAATGAATGTTCAGTGACCTTAATGTCACTCGAAAATGTATGGGTACTATCTCTGTCACCGATTCAATGTTCAAAAGCTTGAAATCTTGTTTTCCTTTTGTACTTGAGTCCTAAGAGAGGAAGGATGGATTGAGCTACTCATTACCCTGACCATGGAACATAATTTATCAAAAATAATGACTCCTTTTCCCTCACAACTGCTCTGAAGTTTCTCTCTGTCATTGTCACAACAAACACAAGGAGAGACCACTGTTAAAAACAGTGCTGAGATTCACACCAAGATGCCAGAATCATCCAGCCTCCATCAAACTGCAATTCTCTGGAGAGGTTAACACATTGCTGGCAGTGGGGATGCAGCTTTGGTTGGTTTGAGGGCTGGGGGTTATTGTGTATGTGATTTGGATTAGTTACTGCCTGGGTCAGGTTCACTTCTGTTACCTGTCAGCCCCTGACTGTTTGTTTTGAGGGGAGGGTGAAGCTAGATGATTGCATTTGCATTTCTCTGCAAGGGGGTGTCTCACTGCAGAGACAAAGCCCTCACTGCTCACTCCCTTTTCAGTTCTGACACAGAACTTTCCTGGTCCCTACTTTGGCCGCCTGCAATGAGCTGCTGCAGGATGCACCGTGCTGCAGCTCCCACAAAACGAAGAGCTGTCAGTGCTCTTCAGGAGATTTTGAGCATATCCATTACAACTGAAACACTGAACCCCCTTTCATTAAAGAAATCTGACAGTGAACAGACCAAGAGAGCTGTGATATTCTGCACATAGCTTAAACCGGCTATCTGGAGCAGGTTACAGTTACACATGGCTTTCAAAGGGGCAGATCGAGCCAGTAAAACTAATTGACTAATTGCAGAACCTCTTTGATAAGCTCAACTCAGTCTATGCCAGCTGTACATTAACCACACTCAGTTCACGTTACCTCCACCACCACCATGGATCTGCTTACCCGTCACCAGCCACTTGATCACCCAGCTTGAACTGCGCCGATTGCATTACTGGACTTGTACCACCACACAACTGGCCAACTTAAACCTGCTCGCTGATGTGGAATGCCATGACACCTCCAGAGCTGTGTCAAACACAGCATGACATGTTGATGTCTGATTGTACCGTAATACAAACCATCCTATTCCTACATATATTGCAAAGAGCTGCTGAATTGTAGAGGCTACAATCTTTATGAAAGCAACCCAAGGGGATAAATCACTTCATCATCTGTCTTCTGAAGAGCAGATTTCTTTGCGGTTGTGGTTTTTCATTTTTTCCCCTTCGATATCAACATAGTTCCTGCAGACTGCAAAACACTGCTGTTTCTGTCAAGTTCTGGACAAACCTCGTGGTTGACAAACCCTCCCCCCCTCCCAAAAGCAATTCTCCTGCCTTTATTTCCCCCCCCTCTTTTCCAGCATTTGCCATAAAAGAAAAGGAAAGGCACGTTATGTGTAATAGGGATTACACATGGTGGAATCTGATTGATAGGCTATAATAAATGATATTATAATTCAACCAGTGGCTCCGATAAGGTAATCTGATATATCAGAAGTGCAAGAAAGAAGAGGAAATATCTGCAGAAAGTGACTGTAGCTTTTGGCTATATTGCTGTTTTCTTCTACACATCTAGCATAGAGATTGTGACAGTGACATGAGGAACAAAGCTACTTACATTCAAAGGATATAACCACCATCATGTATTTTGAGGGAGCTAAAGTGGTAATTTTAATAGGCTCATCACCGTTAAAGCACACCAGATATGGAGGCTGGAGTGTTTCTAAAGCTTGCTATGTAACAGTGATGGTCTCCAGGATTAGGATGGCAAACATTGGCTTGGGCTGTGTGGGGTGTCAGGGCTACCGGGTATGGGGCTGTGCCAGGGTCACCCACTTTGGAGTATGGCCCAGAAGGAGAGGTCCCCAAGCAGCAAACCAACTGTCAAGGGTCCTCTTCCAAGAGGGTGATAGGAATAATAAACTGCTTCCACTGAAACCTTTTAATGTTTCCCAGAACCATTCAAAAGAGGCACGACTTCAGTAGAAGTCATTTCTTAATGGGATTGGAGGCAATTAGCACAGCAAGACTCTTTCTGTCCTGGAGACAGTACAGTGATAACAGAACCTCCACTCCAGGCTGCAGGGAAATCAAGGTCAGCTCAGCTCTTCACCGAGTTGTGCCTCATCATTCTGCAATGCCTCTTCAGGTGAAATAAATACAAATCTCACTATCATATCCTGCTGGCAGTTATAAAAATAAACCTCCCCCCTGCTCCTCAGTGACTGAAGGCAGCAGTGGCACATCAGTTTTGCAAAACAACGTTAGCTTTGAATATATTAGTGGATATTAAGACAAAAAAATACATCCAATTTGAGGAAGGAAAGAACGCACTATTCCACAACTATAACCACGCTGTAGATCAGTTCTGTCTCTTTTTGGGCAATGGGTTCCTTTACATGTAAGTTTGCTGCAAAACCCTCTCCGTGCATTAGCATGTATTTTATTATTACAGCCATTTTGATCTGCTATTTATTAGACTTTCAAGCCATTAGAACATCCCAACTGGACATCACAGTGTCTTCTACCAAGACTGTAACAGGCTGGCCCCTCAAGTCCCCTAATTGGGGAAGCACAGCTATCCTTATTAACCTCATTATTTTCCTCAGGAGGGATTTCATCTACATCCTTTTCTTAAGGACTGTGGTATAGCACATTGCATTCCTTATTCCCAGTTTGCTTGCTGAAAACTTGAGGGTTTCTAGTAATAAAGAAGTCTCTTTCAATTTCTCCATCATTTTAACTACCTGCTTTGATTTATTGAGTCCTCCAGCAATCCAGCTTATGATCCTCTCTCCACTCCCACTATCGCAGTAGTGGGCTGAAGGGATCTTTCCATCCTACTTTAGAAGTCAAAGGCAGAATCAGTTTAAGGGAAGCCCCAATAAATATGTGCCATGTGCTTGAAAACCAGTTCAACGTGCACAGAAGGAGAACTGGACTGGGTGGGTGGGATGAAGAAGCTGAAGGGTCGAAGATGGCTGCAGGTCACCACCACCCAGCACACTGACAGTGGTGCCACTCAATGGTGATCGCAGCATTGCAAACCCTTGCACCAAACCTGTTCATAGTCGAGGGAATGCAATCAAAGTCTGTCAGCAAACCCATCCCATCAGCGAAACCGGCACTTTTCTCTCCTTGTGCTTTCCTAGAGCATTCACCACAGTGCCTCTGTGCTGCAAACTGTCCTCAGCTGCCAAACTTAAAGAAACTTCATTATAAATGAAACAGCCCACAAAAGATAGCGCACACACGCAAGCAGCAAGGTGGGAGGAAGCCATTTCCCCAAAATCACCCATTCTTCTCATCTATTGTCTTCCTCTATTGCCTCTGGAAGACACATTCTGCCACAAAGTCATAATGAAAACAAATATATATCCCAGCCCAGATGCATGAGTTCTGCTTCTCTGGGAGATTTCCTGGATGAATCTCAAATAACTGCATATACATTATCCTGCTATAGGAACAGGACTTTCGTTTAATTCAGTGGGTTTTCTTATTCCTTGGTATTCTGCAGTCCAACCAAGCAGTGTAGTGTGTCTGCTACTCCAATGCTCTCAGGTACCTCCCCTCCCTGCAGTGCCAGGATAATCCCAGAATCAAACCCACAGTGCTCTGGACACTCTGCAGGACCCATGAGCTTCATTAGGAGCTGGGAACAGAACAGTACTAGCCTCATTTTACAGTTGGAAAGTGGAAGCAAAGGGCTATCTGCCGCATCCATGTTGTGGCAGTGACAAGCACACAGTGCCACTTGAGGATCCACTCTGATCTTCAGTGATATTTCTTCTGCCTTAAACCTGCACATCTCTAGAAAAGGAAAGGCAAAAGACGGTGGTCCAGATGCAACATCTTAAAGAGAAAATAGCTACACTTGTGTGGAGTAGGATGGCACTTTGAAAGACATCTGGTTTTTGAATATAAAAAAGATCTTTATTTCTGCTTTAAAGTGCCCATAAAGCCTTAAGGATCCATGAGAGGCTACAATAAATGCAATAGACCTTCTATAGTGTGTGCAGAAGCATTTTCTTGAAGTGCATTTTTAATTATTGAAGTCATGAAAGCAGCATATTTATCACTGCAGCAGCATCCTCACACCACAAGGATGTTCTGGGGGATGCAGCAAAGGGCCGGTTTAGGTCCAACTTGATTTCCTCTTTGATGGAGGTGAGTTTTTCCATTGAAAGGAAGGGAATGCCACTGGTGAATCAGCTCATTATTTTGTGCAGTTTAAAAAGGTTTCCTAAGGCTGAGTCAGGGCAATAAAGGGCCCATTCTGGCACCAACAACCACCACCAAGACCTTTCCAGAAAGCAACAGAAACCTTAATACATGAACACGGATGGAGATCCCTGCCATCCCCTTGTGTCCCTGAAAACGGTCTATGTGAGGTAAAGCACCACAGAGGACAGCTAGCGCTACCTGAATTACCCAGCTGCACATCCACGGCTGGCAGACTTCCACTCAAAGCGAGCTGTTCCCGTAAGCAGGGGAAAAGCACAACCTGGTTCCTCGCAGGTCTCATTTCCCCTGCTCTTCCCACTGCAGCAATCACAACTTATTCTCAGTTACACCCCAGCAAGCAAAGGCCAGGGCCCTGGTTTGGCTGGAGCAGCCTCTGAGATCCAACACCATGGGCTGTCCTCCCACAACAGCTCATCTAACTCGGCAGCAGGGAACAGGGTGTAGCAAAAAGTCAACACAGAAGAGCTTAAAAATCAGTAGAAAGGTTAACGTCTTACTCAGTAAAACCCAACCAAACACCACCCAGCCCAGCCTGATCACCTGTGTCATCAAGGCTGCAGCCAGCACTGCATCCTCATCTTTGCTATATGGATTCTTTAATACTCTTGTGTAGGTGGGCCCTGGAGCCTCTCAGCTCCCCGAACTATAAAACAAAGATAACAGCAGTTTTCAGCTACAGGAGGCACATGCAGCAACTATCAGTTAACTGAACTCTAAACAATGTGAACATCTGCTGCTAATGAAGTCCAGCAGAGCCTCAGTAAGCAGCAAGATCTGCCCAGGGAAACCCAAGGAGCCCATGGCAGAAGAACTGGAAATTCAAAGCTGATTCCTCTATTCAAGACTCGAAATGGAATGTTCGTTTTCTCCCCCTTTTACGAGGCTGAAGATTCACACGGAAAACAAACCAAAATGACACCAACTTCCCAAACAGATGAGGAAGAAAAACTGTAACCACCATGCCCTGCAATGCAAATTGCTCCTGGAGGGGCGCGCATCCAACCCGGGAACACTGAGGACAGTAAAACACTTCCCTGCTCAAAACCAAAATGCTGTTTGAAAAGCTTTCTTTGAACTCATTTATGGATAATGTTAAATTAAAGCTTCCGAACGAATTTGGCATAAATACTTCCCATGACACTACAATGAGCTCTGTGCAGAGAGCTGAGAGAACACGGGGGTTTATTTGCCATCCTTCTGGAAGAATCAGTGTCAGTCGATCCGTTTCCACAGCGCAGGCGGCTGTGCTGCTGTTTGTGCCTGTTGGTGACAAAGCCACTGCTGTTGGTTTAGCTCAGTTAAACTGGAAATGGCTTTTTTTTTGGTTGCACAAGCAGCAAACAGCAGCCACTTTCTTCATCTTCTCTGGGAACACAGACACAGTTTGTAGGATGTTAAGTGCTGGAGAAGCTTTTGTAGTAACTGGAGACTTGATCTGAAACACCACTGAGAAATCTCAGCACTGTAAGGAATGATGCCATGTGCTTCAGTTTATTTCATGGGATCTTATTCGACTAAGAGGCCCTTAAAACCCCAGCCAAGGTCTGACTCTCCCTTACCACTGCACGAGTACTCTCTTGCATGGCTCAAGACCCTAAGATGTGTCTTACAGTAAGAACTAGAGACTGCAACTGCTATGGTTCAAACAGGCTGTTAGAATTAAGAGTTGTCTTTGTAACTTCCTAAAACACCTATTCCAAACCTAAGAGCTCAGCGCTCTTGGATGTGTTCATGCATTGAAAGAGTCACTAAGAAGATATCAAGTGATCTTCAAGGTCTTCTCTGCTGGGCTGAGAGGGTTCATAGAGTATGAACACACCTACACCAGCGATGAGTTCCCAAATGACAAATCAGACACAAAGCCAGGCCAGAAGCCACAGGAGTCCTTCAGTTTTCACCCTCTTGTAGTTCCTAGAACATACTTCCAGCCAAGCCTTATTAAATAGAAGCGCTTAAACAAGGACACCTATTTTTACATTTCAATTTGCTTTGGCACGTGTCTAAGCAAAGAAACAGGAACAAAAGGACTCTGTCTTCAGCCGATCATAATGCCATCAAATCACAAGTTTACGTTCTTAAAACACAGCAGCGCCTGTCTTTGATGATTCCAAAGGGAAAACAGGGAGCATGTTAGTGGGGGAGGGATCGAGGAGTGTCAAAAGGAGTGAAGCAGACAGCTGATGAATCTGAAGGCTTTGACTTGGCTGAGTGGGATGTGATTTCTCACACTCAAATGTATTGTCTTTGTATGGGAACAACAGAATGTTGTCAAGGGTGGGTTTTTTCTTCAAACAGGACATTATTGTGAGCCAGGAGTTGCAGCTACACTTCTCATACGGCTACTGCAGTTTCCCCTGGACTTCTTGTCACCTTTCTACCTGCCTGTTACACATCAGAAGTGCTACATTCATTCCCAACAGATAACTGCATCCCAAAGGCTTCAGGAAAGAGCGAGGACTGGACTCCTGGACCCCTCAGCTCAAAACACGGCTGACCTGTGCTCATGTGAAGTCTAAATCACTGCGTGCATAGTGAAGGATTTGCTGGCCGGGGCTCCAGACACCAAACCTGGTGCAGTAACTGCTGAATGCTGCATTATGCTGCTGTCAGATGAGATGATCTCGTAGCTCATCCTGGCCCTAAAAATCTCAGACTCCCACAGACTCTGTGGCATCATTTCCCAAGATGCATGTGCTAAAATAGGGAAAAAGTGTGTTCCGATGTGAATTCACCCTCAAGGCAGAAACTGCAGCTACTTACTGGGAAAACATCTGGGTCTGGAAATCTGACAAGATTCCAGGCATCTTCGCTCTAAGACTTGTCCTTATAATCGCATCCGCTGATGTCACAAATGACAGAGAATGGCGAGAGCTGTTCTAACTCTGCTGCAGTTCTGGGAGCGCTGGGGTTCTCATCATGCCCCTGCTACAGATGTAGGGCCACTCCTATTCCAGCTAAACAGTCTCTACCAAGCTACACTTACACATTCCACTGTTCATATGTGAATGCTCTCCTGATAGCAACAAAACAGAGGAAATAAATAAATCCAAACCAGCCAAACCAGAAACCACCTCAGCGAATCCCCCCCGGCAACAGCCTCATCTTCTTCTCATTTACTAAGTTTTTTAATTGCAGCACCACATTAAGAAGCCAAAAAGAAACAATGTTTATGCTGCTGCTGCCCACAGGGTTACTGTTTGCATATGCAAAGAATTGAGAAAGAGCCTATAGACATCATAATTAATGGCACTAAGGACTCCCTAAGGCACCCGTGCAGTCACACCAGTTCTCAAAGCAGCTCTCTGTGCTCCAGCAGCCCCCACAAAACCAAAGCACAGAAGGAATATACCAATAACCCATAAGCCTGGCTTGAGCTCTGTGCGGTGATGCAAAGCTGCACTACCCAGCAGCAACCCCTGCACAGTACTTGCTACAGGACAAGCAGCATCTCCCAGAGGCTATGGGCTCACCACGGCATCGCCCTTAAGCTGATCTGAGAGAGAGGAACACTCCTGCATCCCAGCAGGGAGAGGAGCAGCTCAGAACACAGCGGTACCCACTGAGGCTCCAGACCGATGGCTCAGCCCAGCACACAACAGAAGGAGCTCAGCTTGCCTCAAGGATGCCAGTTTGGAACTGGCTGGTCTCTCAATTAAACCAATTTTGGTTTCTGCCTCTAAAGTGAACAAGTTTGCTAAGATGAAATCAAAGAAGAATTAACATGGAGCACCCACGAGAAATTTCCATCCATAACATACCCCTTTCATTCTGTGTCTGCCTCATTAAAGAAGCTTCAAATAAAACCTTTTCAAAAACACAGAGCACAGAAACAATGAGGTGATTGCAGTTTGTAAGGGAGTGGGATGCAATCAGTATATGAGCATCAGAACGTTTCTGCAATCTCCATTAGCTGTGTGTTGTCTGGATCTTTTGAGATTCGTCTTGTTTTTATGGTGCAATTCTCTTCCAATTCCTTCCCCTCAACTGAAGTCCAAGGTTCAGATAACCAACAAATACCATGCACTTTTTGTTGGGCCCAGGTTCAAAATGATCCTCCTCTTGCCTTCAACCTGCAGCCACAACTCATGTCAGGACAAACCACTGATGCTGAGCATTTACAACTGCAGCATTTTGGTTAAATGGACAGAACATGAACATCACACAGGCATCCGGATGCATCCCTGGCAATGCCATCCCAGTCACAGCAATAACAAGGACATTGCAACAACCTCAGCTATATGGTATAATGCTATTCTTCACATATTTAGGTTTTCTAAAGCAATATTACTCCCAAGTTCCTGCTTGTGTACTCCATAAGCAGGTTATGTGGGAACTGTTGTGAAGGTACAAAGAACTGGGCCCGTGTGATTTAGCACCACTGAAACCCTGCAGCATGGTTAACCAGAGCATGGTTAGAACAGCGAGAGGCAAATAAATGTGTAACTATAGAGCCCAAGAAATGGTGTGAACAGAAACAGACCCATACCTCAACACAGGGCTGAGAAATAGCTGCTCCTCCTGAAACCTCTTTAACAGCTCAAGGGGGTTTTGCAGCCATGGACCAGGTGACCTACCATTGCAGTGTGCCTGATCCAAAGGTGTGAGCTCCTCCGGAGCAGGCTCCGGGGCTGGTGACCGGGGACTGCCTGTGGCTGCAGTCCTGTGCCTGCTTTGAGAAAGAGCAGCCAGCTCAGGCTGAAGCAGCCCGGATGTGCCACTACTCTGCAGCCTGTTGCTTATCCTGTTACTAAATAATCGACAGTTACCTTGTGAGAAGGCTTCCTGTTCCCTCTGTATATGTCATTCTGCAGGATCTTTGCTCCCCTAAAGCAAAGGGGAATACTTCTTTTACCCTAATACGGTGCATAGGATGTTTTAACTCGGGGCACACCAGATGGAAGGATGCTGTCTGCTATGCTGAGAAGTTCATAAATCTTTCCCTCCAGAACCTGGGTTAATTTATCTTTTCTCTACAAATAATAACATTTCTTCTGTCTGTCCACTGCTTCCCCAGTCAATCCACTGACTCACTGAGATCCTCACAGGACAGGTTTAAACACAGCTCCTCAGCGGCTCTGGGCTCCCTTTCTACCTCCTACCCACCACCAGGGCCACCAGCAGCCAGGACATCATTCTTCCTGCAAGTGCTTTACAGGGCCCCTGGACCATCCATGTCCTGATAGTCCACATGTTCCAGCACTAGTGGAAACATGCACCAATCTTCCACTTTCCCATCAATAACTGCTTACTTCAGGCAAAGGAAATAATCCCTTGCAGCCATCCAGGAGGCTTAAAATAAGGATTTTCAGCAGCTGAAACTAAAGAAGCAACAGCATTAGTACCAGCAGCTAAATCAAACACTTCTCACACAGGTGAAGTGAACAGAGTTTATCCCTTTCTCTAAAAGCTCAGAAGACAAGCTACCCTAATGAAGAGGCGCTGGAAAGCGATTCAAAGCCCACACAGCCCTGAAGCGGCAGAGCTCTGTAAGCGCCTTTCAGCCTGGGTGTGCTGCTATCTGAGCTCAGGACTATTCCTGCTCTCAGCAGTCCATCAGCTCCCATTTTCCAACCCTTGCCGCTTCCTCTGGCTCTCTTCTGCTCCACAGCATGTTGCTGAAGTACCGGGGGCTGAGTGCTGTGCCCTCCCAGCTCCTTCATGGAAGGGCTCCCCTCGTCCCCAGTCACAGCCATAGGGAAGGTCATTTCTGCCCTAGCTGCGATACATGCCTGAGAGAAGGTTAATAAATATTTATAGGCCTAAATGCTCAGAGGTGCAAACAATCAAGTCTTTTGCAAATGTCACAGAATGTGGTAGAGTCTATGCAGATCCCTGAGCACTACCCAGCAGCGTGGGCAGATCCTGCCTTTGCTAACACAAAGAAAGAACATTAACTGCGCTGACTTTCATAGCCTCCAGGAAAGCATCTTGCACAGAACAAGCTCCCGCTCCAAACATCAAAGCAATGGGCTCTCACAGGCCCTTGGCCAATTCACCTACCACTGTTAGTTACAAGAGAGCAGCTCCAAACAAGGATGAGCAATTCCACAACCCCACTGTGCAGCACATACACACAACAGGAAAGTCTGTCCCAAGAAGCTTGCAAAGTAAACAGACAAAAAGGGGTGGTATTGGTCCATTTGCCAACAAGGCAAGCCACATGGCCAGAGCCATGCACAGCCCTGTACCTGCTTTTTGTCTCAATCACAGTATTGTACATGCTCACATTTAAACAGATTTGGTAACACATCAGCTACCACTTCAATTGCTGAACTTCTGCTACTGGAATATTGCTCTGTATCTCCTGTTATGCACTACCCTGTGCAACCCATGCATGATCGAAGGCACTTGCTGCTTCTGCAGGAAGAGCACTGTGGAGTCAGGAGGTATTGCTCCTTCCAGCTAGCACTGAACTAGAACAGCACAGTCCAAACTGCACACAAATGCAGGATGTGGCCTTTACTTTATTGGAACTTGTCATTTGGAGAATAGGGGGTTCAACGCCAATATGGAAAATCACGGACACTACAAAGGACAACAGCAATTGTAGAACCATAAGGGAAAAAAGACAGAAATTGCAGTTATTCAGTGAAGAAGAAAGAAAAAGCTGTGACCTGCCAAGAGGCCTCTTTCATGCCGTTGTGTTCCCCGAGAGCTTCAAGTGTTCGTGCCATGGCTTAAAGAGCCACTGGATCCAGGGGCCACTTTGCACTCAAAATACTACAACCATTTCTTGTTTTGTGCATTAAATGGAAAGGGAAGAAATCAATCTGACCTGCTTTGGGAAGGAACCGTTAATGCCACATACAATGATGTGCTGCCACGGTGCGACAACAAGCCATAAATAACCCAGGAAAAGGAAGCAAACCCCTTTCTCCACTTGTTTGCATCTTGGGCCTTGCGCAGAACTGTTGCTGACATCTAGAGATGCACTGCTTCCAATCTGCATAGAATCATAGAATAGTCAGGGTTGGAAAGGACCTTAACCTCATCCAGTTCCAACCCCCCTGTCATGGGCAGGGACACCTCACACTAAACCGTATCACCCAAGGCTATGTCCAACCTGGCCTTGAACACCGC